>PJEM01006420.1:90524-112179 GCA_004023845.1 Helogale parvula
CATCATGGTCACGCTAGTATTGCTTGTTACACTCACCTGTGCCCACGCTTTCCTGGCCTGTGTGAGTGTGAGAGTCACCTCAGGTGCAAATAGGGTTGCGAGTCAGCAAATAAAAACTTTACAAGGTGCCTAGTTAAATGTGAATTTCAGGTGAATAGCCAATACATTTTCCGGGTATTTTTGATATGCCTATGCTGTGCTATTCATTGGTTATCAAGATTTCAAATTTAACTGGACCTCCTGCATCTTATTTGGCAACCCTACACTCAAAGAAATCGTGTTGTTTCGTGCCGTGTTGACAATGCCAAGGAGGTGTGTGGCGTGTATGTTTGCTATGACGTGAGTTTATGAAGAACAATTGTTATCTTAAAGTAACTTACCCATCTACCTGGCTTCTCCCAGCCCCCCCTTTTGTTTCTCACCCTCATTTGCCTCTTTCTGTGCCTTCTTTAGCCTTGCCGTTCTTCTGAGGATGCTAAGGAAGTTCTCACTGTATCCTAAGCCACGCACACAGTGAATCTAGACTGAACCTAGCAAAAAGTATAGATGTTCTACCCATCATTATAATGGGGGCACTGAAGTCTACAACAATTAGTTGGATTCTTCTTCCTTCCTTCCTTCCTTCCTCTCCCTCCTTCCCTCTCTTTCTCTTTTCCCCACTCTTTCTTTATTTTAATAATTTTTTTAATGTTTACTCATTTTTGAGAGACAGAGCATGAATGGGGGAAGCAGGGGGCCCGGGGAGAGGGAGACACAAAATCCAGAGCAGGTTCCAGGCTCTGAGCTGCCAGCACAGAGCCCGATGTGGGGCTCGAACTCATGGTCTGTGAGATCGTGACCTGAGCCGAAGTCAGATGTTTAACCAACTGAATCACCCAGGTGTCCCTCTCTCTTTCTTTAAATTCAAATCCAAATTAGTTAACATATAGTGTAATAACAATTTCAGGAAGAGAATTTAGTGATTCCTCACTCACATAGAACACCCAGGGCTCATCCCAACAAGTGCCCTCCTTAGTGCCCATCACTCCTTTAGCCCATGCCCCACCCAACACCCTGCCAGCAACCCTCAGTTTGTTCTCTGTATTTAAGAGTCTCTTATGGTTGGTCTCCTTCTTTATTTTTATATTATTTTTGCTTTCCTTCCCTTATGTTCATCTGTTTTGTATTTTAAATTCCATATATGAGTGAAATCATATGATTTTTCTTTCTCTGACTGACTTATTTTGCTTAGCATAATACACTCTAGTTCCATCCACATTGTTGCAAATGGCAAGATTTCATTCTTTTTGATCGCTGAGTAGTATTCCATTGTGTGTACAAACCACGTCTTCTTTATACATTCATCCATGGACGTTTTGGCTCTTTCATACTTTGATTATTGTTGATAGCGCTGCTATAAACATTGGGGTGCTTGTGCCCCTTCAAAACAGCACACCTGTATCACTTGGGTAAATACCTAGTAGTGCAATTGCTGGGTTGTAGGGTAGATCTATTTTTAATTTGTTGAGGAACCTCCATGCTGTTTTCCAGAGCGGCCGCACCAGTCTGCATTCCCACCAGCAGTGCAAACGCGTTCCTCTTTCTCTGCATCCTCGCCAGTATCTGTTGCCTGAGAAGTTCATTTTAGCCATTGTGACGGGTGTGAGGTGTATCTCATTGTGGTTTTGATGTGTATTTCCCTGATGATGAGTGATGCGCATTTTTTCATGTATCTGTTGGTCATCCAGATGTCTTCTTTGGAAATGTGTCTGTTCATGTCTTTTGCCCATTTCTTTATACTGGGTTATTGTTGTTTGGGTGTTGACTTTGCTAAGTTCTTTATAGATTTTGGATACTAACCCTGTATCTGATATGTCGTTTGCAATTATCTTCTCCCACTCTGTCGGTTGCCTTTTAGTTTTGCTGATTGCTTCCTTTGCCATATAGAAGCTTTTTATCTTGATAAAGTCCCAATAGTTCATTTTTGCTTTTGTTTCCATTGCCTCAGGAGACATGTTAAGTAAGAAGTCGCTGCAGCTGATGTCAAAGAGGTTGTCGCCTGCTTTCTCCTCTAGGATTTTGATGGCTTCCTCTCTTACGTTTAGGTCTTTAATTCATTTAGAATTTATTTTTGTGTATGATGTAATAAAGTGGTCCAGGTTCATTCTTCTGAATGTCAGTGTCCAGTTTTCCCAACATCATTTGCTGAAGAGACTGTCTTTTTTCCATTGGATACTCTTTCCTGCTTTGTCAAACATGAGTTGGCCATACATTTGTGGGTCCATTTCTGGGTTCTCTATTCTGATCTGTTCCACTGATCTGAATGTCTGTTTTTGTGCCAGTACCACCCTGTCTTGATGATTACAGCTTTGTAATACAGCTTGAAGTCCCAAATTGTGATGCCTCCAGATTTGGTTTTCTTTTTCAGGATTGCTTTGGCTATTCAGGGTCTTTTCTGGTTTCATATGAATTTTAGGATTATTTGTTCTAGGTCTGTGAAGAATGCTGGTGTTATTTTGATAGGGGTTGCATTGCTTATATAGATTGCTTTGGGTAGTATAGACATAGTATAGCAATATTTGTTCTTCCAATCCATGAGCATGGTATGTTTTTCCATTGCTTTTGTGTCTTATTCAATTTCTTTCATAAGATTTCTATAGTTTTCAGTGTATAGTTTTTTCACTTCTTTGGTTAGGTTTATTCCTAGGTATTTATGTGTTTTGGTGCAATTGCAAATGGGATTGATTCCTTGATTTCTCTTTATGCTGCCTCATTATTGGTATATAGAAATGCAGCCAATTTCTGCACATTGATTTTATATCAGTGACTCTGCTGAATTCATGTATTAGTTTAGCAGTTTATTGGTGGAGTGTTTTGGGTTTTCCACATAGAGTATCATGTTGTCTGTGAAGAGTGAAAGTTTGACTTCTTCTTTGCCAGTTTGGATGCCTTTTATTCCTTTGTATTGTCTGATTGCTCAGACTAGGACTTCCTACTGTTGGATTTTCTGTTTCTCCTCTCAGTTCTGTCAGTTTTTGCTTCAGGTATTTTTGAACTTTTTTGTTAGGTGCATACATGTTTATGATGGTTATAATTTCCTGATGGATAGACCTTTTTTATTATAAATGTCCCTCTTGAATTCTAGCAAAATCTTTTGTTTTAAAGTGTGTGTAGTCTGATATGAATTTAGCCAATTCACGTCTCTCATGGATGCTGTTTCCATGGTTTCCCATCCTTTTATTTTCAACTCCTATACGTCATCTCTGAATCTAAGGTGTGTTTTCTGTAGACAGCGCATCACTGAGTCTCACTTTTTTTTTTCCCATTTCTTTTTTTTTTTTTTTTTTACATCCAGTCTGACACACTGTCTTTTGAATGGATTGCTTAATCCATTCTCATTCTGGTCTGTTTCTCCTGAGTGATACCCTGCTATATGAACAGGTGCTGGACTGGAGGGATGGCCCCTGGGGTTCTGGGCCTGTATCCCTGATGTGGAGCCTCTTTCTATGAATGAGCTGGGATGGGGTCAGTCGGGGTCTCGTATTGTCAGCTTCCTATGGACATTCCGCCCTCCAGGGTAGGACTGGCAGGGGGAATGGAGCCTCTTGCTTTCAGCCATGCTGTCTGGGAATTCTGGGGATATGATACAGGCCAACAGCCTACTGCTCCCGAGGTGCAGCTGTCCTAGCTGGGAGCGAGGTGGCTGCACCTGCCTGACACGGAGCACCCAGCTCCGTGCTAATAGAGTTACACAGAGCACGGGGTCTTACTACTTAGCTGATTTTCTCAAACACGTGTTTCTCATTTCCTAAATGCCCTTAGGACAATTTCCAGAGACTTTAGGTGATTATTTTAAAAAACAGCTTTCACTAACTAAGTGGTAGATTTTTAGGGGAGAGTGATGACGGAGCTCCTCACGCTGTCATGCCCAAATTCTGCCTCTAAAGGCAACTCTGAAATGCATAGAATAAAACTCTCATTTTTCCCTATGCCCTGCACTGCTGTGTGGGTTGCAAATTACGATTTTTATTTCATGGAAAGGTTTAGCACAAGTATCTTTATTCCTAATACATGACACCGAGTCCCCTGATGTTACCTATTAAATATTTGGATTGCTGCATTTTTGTTACCCCTTCTTGATCCAGAGGAGAAAATGCTGTCTTTGCTTCTTGAATATTTGTGAATTTTTATTAACAAATGCCTTTGGACCAGTGGTCCTGTTACAGATTTGAATCCTCACCTTGACAAATTTCTCGTTCTTTTTATTTGTGCCCTAGGGAGAGATTTCATCTCGCTGGAGTTCATGTGGGGTTTTGTGACAAGACAACAATACCCTGTGGCTCCTTGGAATGTTGAGTCATGTGTCTATTCTGTCCAAATACTTGGCGGTTTTGGCATTGCTAGAGAATCCGTCCATTGTCCTTTACCCTCCTGGCTAAAGATGGATTGGAAGAACCAATATGCCAAAGAAACGAAAGCAAGTAGCCACCTTACTTTTCTGCTCTGGTCTTATTCTCTGGTCTTTGGTGACACTGAGTGAAGCAGGGGGGTATTTTTTTTTTCCCTTTGCCATTTAGGGATTACGTATGAGGATCTCTTTGTGTCCTTCATGCACCAAACCTGCCCCACTGTATGCGTGTGCGTGCTTCCCATCTGATAGTCAAATCATCGGCACATACAGACGACCTGTTAAACCACATTTGCTAAGTAAATTGGGACTGTTGGGACATGGTCATGTCGATCATTAAGTTTAACCAGATAGAGTTCTAATTAAGCCTTTAAGTACATGGAAACTGGCCAGTCACCTCTCTCTTACCCTTATCAACGAGAAAGCTTATGGAAGACTTGCTACAGGTCCTATGCCCAGTGGTGTCTCTGGGATACAGAGAAACAGTTGTCTGCGTCTCCTGTCGGAACCCCACCTTCTGCGAATCAGGCTAAGCTTCAGCTATGGACTTGGTCAGCAGATGAGAGTTTGTGTTTGTCTTTTGGATTCTCCCCCTTCCCGTCTCCTTCGTGTCCCTTTCTTCTCTCAGACAGCATCTGCCTTTGTGTCGCTCTTCCTTTCGTGCTTTTAAGCCCTGTTCGAAAAGGCCCTGGGTCGAAGTCAGTGCCTCTGTCTTCTAAGGAAAATCAGTGGGGCCAGCGCTCCAGTGTACAGACTGTGCCCTGCGCTGTGGCCCCTGGCCAAGGGAGCGATGGAATTGACTTCACATCATATTCCGCTTTACAGGTCTTGGGTCTTTGTGGACTGTTCTAGAAAATGGGGATGCCCTCTCTAACTTTTCTGTGTAATTGAAGCATCTTTGCTTAATTCTTATGAAGGTACTTACTGCATGTGCAAACTGAAATCCTGACCATCCGGATTTTAAGGGAAGGACGTGTCCTTTTTTGCAGCGTTTTGCAAAGTCAGGGAGAAGATAGACTATTTTAGGGACTGTGGGGCCACCTTGTGCTTATGAGCCCCTGAGGATGAAGCTGGAGGTCTGCCCTACTTATTTACAAAGCAGACCGACAGTCTGCTCCTGTGTATCTGCGAGAGCATAGACTGATTCCTTCCATTGGACAAGAATGTTAGACAAGATGTGAGACTGGAAATCCCTGATGGGTGTTTCATGTTCAAGTTTGAACTACGGGCATCTCTGGGAGAGAACAGACAATGGATTACAGTAGTTACAAGAAACCACAGCTCAGACAGCGATTGTTGTCACTGATCTTGGCCAAGACAGCTCCAGGGGCACCTGGGCTTGGGACATTGGCAAGAATGAGCCCTGGTGGAGAGACTCAGTAGGATCACAACGGGGGACCTGGCATCGGAAACTCTGAGTCCAAGTATGCAACTGAAGCATCCAGCAAGGGCTTGCATGAGGAGGACAGTCACCTACACCGTCAGCAGACTCCCCTGCAATGTCTGTTTCCTGAGTTTGAGGTGAACACAAAATTAGAGAGAACTGTGGGCAGAGTGGAGATGTGTGTGGCATGCCAGGGTCTTTTCTGGACACTTTGAATGCTGTCTTCCAGTTAAGGAGAGCAGAGAGAGAAAGCAAGAGACAGTGAATGCCTATCAGGGCAAAGCCTCCTGGCAGGGTGACGGGAAAACATGGCTTCGGGGACATCTCAGGCTGCATGTGTGTGGGACTTGGGTCTCTCCTTAGTTCCGGCTGGTGTTCTTCTGGCCAGAAAGATGGCACACCCATGGATGGGACGTTGTCTTTGGTTTAGCATTTCTTGGGAATCCATGGCCAGAGGGTGTCACTGTGTCTCAGGTCCAAGATTTCCTCCCTTTCACCTGTGCCTTTCTACCAGAGAGGGGAGAGAGACAGAGACAGAGATAGAGACAGAGAGAGAGAGACAGAGAGAGGGCATTGATTCTGTTTGATTTCCTATTGAGGATTCCTACACAATTAGCAGCAAAGTTTGAAGAGAGCCAGTGAACTTTATGACCTTGTAATATTTAGTAGAGTTCTCATCTCTTATTCCTGTCCCTTTTGAAATAGTTAAAAGACACTCAGCTCTCATGTTGTTGAAGAGAGCAGACTAAATATGTAAATGAGCCTAATGTCATGAAAACACTTCTTTGTGTGTAGAATTTTAAAAGGCAATTTATTAACGGTTAAGAGTGGCAAAGATGTGTGGTTGAATTCAGCAAGAATGGCAGCTCCGATTACTCTGCCGAGAGCTGGAGAATCATCGCTGCGCCCCCTTAAATGATGTGCCCTCCTAGGTTAACAATTAAGATGGTTAACAATCACTCTAAGAGTTTGGTTTTGTAAATTTTGTTTACAAACCCGTTGGTGATTTAATTATCAAGTAATTTGTTGTTGTTTTTGCTTTTACAGGGGGAAGTGACAGTCGAAGTTGGCGTGGGCTGCGATGTCGCACTGAGCTGTGTCTAATTCCGCCTGGGCCCCCGGCAGCTGAGGACGCGCCTGCACGGAGGACTGCATTCGAGCTGGCGAACCTGTCTTCAGTACTTTGATTTCTACGGAGTCTGGGTGAGTGGACACATGTCGGGATGTATCTTAGGGTTTGGTTACTTACCAGGATTGGCGTGGACGAAGACGTTCTAGAGCTCTCAGGGCGGGCGGGCTTCCCACACTGAGGACTGCGCTGTTGTGATGGGGCTTGTGAGGCTCGGGTCTGCAGAAGCTGTTAGAAGGCAGATCCTGCTCTGCCCCCCGTGAGTCTACACGGTATGTTGGTCGCGGGCGTGGGCACCCCGTTACTTACACGCTCCTCAGAAAATCCCGTTATTCGGTGTTGGCGATAGGCCTCACGTGCTCTCTTAGTGATTTTGGAGGAGCCACATCCTCAGAACGTGTCTTACGGAGATCGGGGAGTCCTTCTGGACCGCTTCCCTTTGTTGTAGATGGCAGCACGCAGTGCGACTTCCTGGGTCACGCCGGAGCCCGCAGTGGAGACGATGGGTTCTGTGTGACACCCTATTTGTCCGTTTCACAAGAGACCACTTACTTTAATAGTTGAGTGTGTGCACGGCCTCCGTTCTGTTGGCTGAAGCTTAGATATTCTGTCACACCGTTCCGTGACTCTACCGCGTGCGATTCCTGTCAGATCAGTAGAGCCCGGACGCCTCTCCTGCGCTCGCTCAACCCCGTGCGAAAGGCTCTAAAGCCCCAAGACAGACGATCTGAGGGAATGAGCATACTCAAGAAAATGTGATTAAGATGAGAGTTTTGAATTACATTCATTGATGTGGGAAACTTGGCTTTTGTTCGAGTAAGAATCAGTTTTAAGTATTTTTGAAAAAGGATTAGGAAGGATTTACATTTGTTTAATGTGAACTAAAACTCTCCAGTTGCCCCAAATGCCACCATTACAGATTTAAGCCTTAATTTAAAGTCTAGTTTCTGGTGTGCCCGTCACAGTCTTCCAGCGGCGCCGCGGTGCAGAGGAAAGGCCGTGGCCGCGGGGATCCGATTTGCCGGCATTGACTCTGTGATCTTGGCCAAGCCTCCGGCCTCTGAGTCTGACGCGGACCTGAGAGCCGAGCGGGATGCGGAAGTATCTGTTAATCCCTAACCTCAACCGTGCCGCCTTCTGCCCCATGCAGAGCGAGTTTATTGGAAGTGAGAAATTTCGCCAGCACGTAGACATCTGGTTTTTGTCAAGAGCTGGCCCTTGAGGGATAGTGCGCTGGCCTGGGGGTTTTGGGGTGAGCGTCGTGGCCCATGTGGAATTGCTTTTCCCTCTCCACTGGTGTATTCCTATCTTGTCTCTTTTCCTCATCTTTACTCTCCCCCCCCGCCCCCAGTTTTGTTTTCTTTGTTTGGATTTTGCTGCTCAGGGCTTGGATCTCAGATCATGGCACCTGAATCGCTCTCCTGCAAGTGGCCACAGTGATAGATAGTTTTTCTTCTTCCATCAAAACCGGCTGCCACCTTACTGATTCCATTCTCTTTTATATCAATTTCCAAGGGGCCTCTGAGCTGTCTTTACCCAGTTTATCAATCTTACACCAGCAATGAATATGGAGGGGACAAAATCCCCCACGTTGGAAAAGAATGAAAAGACATGGAAGCAGAAATGAATAGGGCATGAATGGGGGTGCATGAGGAGTCTAGCTGTTCTTAGCATTGACATTCGGAGTGGGCTGGACTGGATTTCAGGGGGCTCGGCAGCCAGGCTGGGGGTCTGACCTTGACAGAGAAGGGACGGAGGTGCCAAGCGCCCTCTGAGATGGAGACTGGGTGCAGGAAGTTTACAGGGAGTGTTTTCCAGATCAACAGCCATGGTAAGAAGACTGGGGTGGTGGAATCTGGCATGGACAGGCTCCACGGCGCCCAGGGGCCGGGCCGGATCCTCCTGTGCGGGGCCGTTACCAGGTGTGGGCTTTCCTGCCCCCGGTGCCCTGACCTGGGGTGAAGGAGCTGCCTTCATCTGAAGGTCAGCAGTGGGCTCAGCAGCTGGGGGCCCATCCCACTACCCTGAAGGGGGCTCTGGGCGGCACGTGGTGGTGTCCGTTACAGGAAGTCTCATATGTCATCTGCTGTCCGTGGCAAAATGGTTATCTGGAAGTGGTGAGGGACCTTTGAAAGCACAACCGGGTGAGTCCTGTCAGCTGTACCCAAAGGTTGTCAGGTTTACAGTAAAGGTCTGTGGAGAAGTGAGCGGCGTACATACAAATCAGTGTTACGCCTAATAGCATGGGCTCCCATACGTTTTGCACTTGACCGGCACTGTGGCCAAGTTTAAATATGCCGTCTTGGTTTGCATTCTAGAGACCGCTGCGTGGTGCGCCACGTTTCATTACCATTCTGCTGGTTGTCAGCATTTTCGTGATACAATTAGAGGCATGTAATTCCCAGAACAAATGAGCCATTTCGAATATTGTGAGATGTGTAATTCAATAGATGAGGAGCCTGTCGAATAATTGAGTTTAGGGAAACAAATATACGCAGGAGTTTGGGCTGAGCCGCCCCGCAGACAAGGAACCCAGCAGTCACTTCCCTCCTGATGTGATCACCAGAGTGGAGGGACGCCCAAGGAGAGCCACCAGGGAAGCGACGTCCACCTGCGGCCCCTCGGCTGCCTCGTTAAGGCCGCCCCTGCCCAGTAACAGACAGGAGTTCATTTCCCCTCGGAACCGTGGACAGAGTAATTCAAGTAAGTGGCAGCTGTGAATAGGAGCGCCACCACGACCAGAGACGAGCATTGTGGTAATGAAGCTGTTTTGTTCTCCTGTTTTCCTATTATATAGATTCAGCCAGAAGTGAATATTGTCTCCGTCCAAGAAAATACGTGGCTTTGAATCTTGGATTTCTATATCTCAATCGAAGGCATCAAACTGCTTTTAATTATTCTTCAGCTCATCTGCTGGGAGTGTGATGGGTGGGGAGACAACAGCAGGGCTGAGCCAGCTCTGGGGACGGGCAGCAGCAGGAAGGGGAGGGGAGAGCCCCGGCCCTGACTGAGCAAGAGAAAGCCATTTGCTACGTTGCATCAGTCTGGACAACCAGGCTTCACGGCGCTGCATTCACGGCCCTCCCCCCGCATCGCTGCGCGGGCACTCCAGTCCTTCCTTCCGTACGGGGCCTGCGGAGGGGTGCCCGTCACTGCACAGCCTCTGGGGCCAGGGGCAAATACCCCATCCTGCCCCTCCAGTCTTATCCCAGCTCTCTCACACCTCTGTTCTTGCTTCTTTCCCGCTACCTGCTTCGTGGGTTAATCTAATTAGGAACCCAATTTATAGTATTGAGTCAGGTGCACCTTTTAATTTGCAGAGGGGACCGTGCACTACGGGGTGAGTTCTCAACTCGACAGCTCTCTCTCCCTGACACTGATCTTTCTTCAGAGCCCACCCTGGATGGCCCCCACCTCACGTCTCTGAGGTAGCCGAGGTAGAACATTTCCATGCAGTCTCCCCAGTTTTGCAGGTGAGAGTGACAATTAGAAGGCACTGAGCAGCCGAAACGTCCCAGGAGTAGGGGATGGTTAGTGCGTGGTGTACACGCGGCGGGTCTCTATCACAGGATCCTTTAAAGCTATTAACCGAGTTGCCACGCAGGCATTTAATGACCCCACTGACTTAGGGAAACGCTCACGATAAAACATGAGGCGACAGATAGGATGCACTGTGGCAGAGTGTCAGTATTTAGCTTTCCTGCCTTCCTCCTTTAGGGGTAGCCTGAGGGTCCAGCGCCTGCTACAGTCTTCGTGGGAGTGTGTCTGACTTGAAACCCAGAGTCTATGTCAGGGGAAGGAGGCATTTCTCCTGAGAGGCGGCTGACCACCTGTTGGCATCTACACATTCCCGTGGCCACATCCACATCTCAGAACAGGCTGTGGGTGTATACTTTCCCGATAGTCACTGACCGGCTCACAGTGATCAGTCGCATTTCTTTGTAAGATGGGGTTCCTCCAAGAACGCCCACTGCTAGGCATGATGGAAGTAAGAAAATGAAGCTGTCTGAAAAATGTAATGATGGTTAGACAATTTAACCAAAACTTCAGAAGCAGAGAACGCCAGATTCACTAAGGTGGTGGTGTGGCTAAGGCAGCCGTACGTTGTGCGTACAAACAAGAAGAAGCAGTCTGCGGAATTGCTGCATTCCAGGCCGTGCACAAGCGGTCAAGCACGGCGGGGCTCGGATTAAAGCTGAAGAAGGTGGTTAATGTGAGGTTCAGGGGTGTGTGCAAAATCAAGTCGCTGTCACATGAAATGTGCGTGATTTGCCAGAATCCCAGGAGTTTGTGCAAATAGTCCTGGGAGGCTACAGGGGGTGAGGGCTGTTCAACCAAAGGTTTCCATTGTAGGGGTGTGGGAACAGGGGCACTAGCCATGCGTGTGGACATGTGTCCTCTGCAGCGGAAGGGATGCTGCGGGCGCCTGGGGCCGACACTTGTGAGTATAGACCAAACCTGACATTTAAAGAGAAGGCCATGACAAGCAAGAGTTTGGGGCACCCAGGGCCAGGGGCTCGTCCAGTTTTAGGCAGCAAAGCAGGCTTTGGGACTATGGACCTACTTTTTTCTAAATATTTTTTGAATGTTTATTTTTGAGAGAGAGAGAGAGAGAGAGACAGAGAGAGAGAGATATTGAGAGAGAGAGAGAGAGAGAGAGAGACAGAGGATGGAAACAGGCTCTGAGCTGTCAGCACAGAGCCCAGTGCAGGGCTTGAACTCAAGAACTATGAGATCATGACCTGAGCCAGAGTCGGATGCTTAACCCAGGATGCCCCTGGGGACCTACTTTTTAAACAAAATCCAAAACATTAAGGGGGAAAGATTGAGACATTTCCAGCTAGTTTTCTTCAGTCTATTTGTCAGGGTGCAATGTATGAATCTGGGACCAGTGAATTGTATTTAGTGACAAGAGCAGATGGTCAGTGGTCACCTCTATTGAGGTATGTCTATAGCAGACAGACACACACGCATCAACACGTAGCCGGGTGGAGGGGAAGCGAAGGGAGGGGGGAGCGAGGGAAGGGAAGAAGGAAATCCACTAAAACTGACTTGTGGCACTTTGCTTGTGGTCATGATGAAGTGTCAGGGACCGGACTCAACTTTCCTGTTTGCGGTGAAGCTGGACACAACATAATCAGCAGCCGTTTTCGAATGTGGCGGTGGGCAGCACAGCCTGTGATCTGCGGGAGAAGGACAAGCCAAGGCGAGCTCTGCAAACCCCGCTTTCTGGCTGGAAGGTCTCTGGAACCCAGACAGGGACAGGGAAGGCAGACCGCACGTCGGTCTGATGACCTGAGACAGACTGGGCGGCGGGTTTGGCCAGGCGAGCTGCTGGTGAGGAGGCACCTATTTAAAACTTTTTGATATTGATTTATTTTTGAGAGAGAGAGAAACAGTGTGAGCAGGGGAGGGACAGAGAGAGAGGGAGACACAGAATCCGAAGCAGGCTCCAGGCTCTGAGCTGTCAGCACAGAGCCTGATGCAGGGCTGAAGTCCACAAACCACAAGCTCATGACCTGAGCCCAAGTTGGACGCTTAGCTGACTGAGCCACCCGGGAGCCCTAGGAGACATGATTTAGAAGGAGAGATCTGGAAGTCTGTGGAGGGTCATTCGTCTGAATGAACACAAGCTGCATTTCCATGGGGTTGGAGTCTGCACGGCTGAGTGACACCAACTCTCAGGGACCTGTGGGCTCCCCAGGGCTCCGGCCTTCTCACAGGACTAGAAGACACTGAAGTCCTGACCAGTCGGAGTGGAAAGGCCATGCTGAACCATGGTTGCCCTGTAGACACCCCAAGCAAGGCCGTGGTTGGGAGAAGGACTTAATTAGCCATAGTGTAAAGCCCATCGCTGATCAGACTTTCTCAGCCTTGGCTGTGCGGACATTTTGGCACTGCTTATCCTCTGTTGGGGGAGGGGGCTGCCCTGTGCTTCCTAGCATGGCCATCAGCGCCCATGGGCCGTGCCCACTGACCAGCATCCTCTAGTTGTGACCACTGCTGTAGACCCTTCATAACAACATTTGAAAAATGAGCTTCGAAGGCCCAGGGTGGTTTGCAAGTAATTCCCTGGTGGAACGAACCTCCGTGTTCTGGGAAGACAGCAACGAATGGGCAGTAACAAGATGGCACCCGTAACGGTCAGCGTACAACGCGTGCGTGCCGCCCAGCTCAGCTGACCGCAGTGAGGACTGTCTCCCCGCTATTCTGGCAGACCTAGGGCATGCGCCAGCTGTGGAGTCGCCTGGCCCTGGGTCATGCTCTCTCTCTGGGGTGGCCTGTAGCCAGTGACTGATCGGTAAGGCCTGGCCCCCTCATGCCAAATTGGGAAATCTCTGAAGAACTGAAAAAAACAAAAATGAATAAAGGTAATAACGTGATTTAGGAGTACTAGAAGAAAAAAAGCCAGCCTATAAATATAACGGAAGGAACATGGGAAAAAGGACACAACAGATGAGGCCAATAGAAAACACACAGCAAAACGATGGACTTAGACCAACCATGTCTACAATTGCATGAAATAGAAATAGACTAAATACTCTAATTAAAAGACAGCTTATGCACTAAAAAGAACAGAAAGACCATATAAATGCCATTTATGAGAGAACCATTTTAAATGTGAAAAAAAGAGGGGCGCCTGGGTGGCTCAGTTGGTTAAGCGTCCAACTTTTGATTTCAGCTCAGGTCATGATCTTGTGGTTTCATGAGGTCAAGGCCCACATTGGGCTCTGTACTGGGGGCACGGAGCCTGCTTGGGATTCTGTCTCCCTTTCTCTCTGCCCCTCCCCCACTCATCCTGTGTCTGACTCTCTCAAATAAAATTAAAAAATAAAAAATATATTTAAAAAGAAAGAGGGAGAGACACCAGGACTCTCTCTCCTTCCACATGTGCACAGAGGAAAGGCTGTGTAAGGACGTAGCAAGGTGGTGGCCATCTGCAAACCGAAGAGTTCTCACCAGAAACCAACTTGCCGGCATGTTGATCCTGGCCTTCTAGCCTTTGGATTATGAGAGAATAGGTCTCTGTTGTCAGAGGCAGCCCGTCTTAACGATATTTTGTCACGGCAGCCCAAGCAGACTAATGCTGCAATGGCTGTGCTAACGTTAGACATGGGATATCATCCAAGAGAAGAACACTTCCTAATGATAAAGGCGTCAGTTCATCAGGGGGAAATCCTAGACCTGGAGATTCTTGCCCAGATCCTCCCTCAAACAAGAACCTATTGCCCAGCTGAGGGGAGTGTGGTCAGTGAGCAGACTCCCCGTCAACCCCTCTAGGAGCTGATTCAGTGGAAGGGACCTGCCTCACTCAAAGTCACCTTTCCGGAGACGACCCACATCATGTTGAATGACGCAGTCTGCAAAGACTCCGTCTTTTTGGCCCAATGTGGGCTCAGAAGATGGGCAGTACCCTCTCCAGAGCCGTCCCACTGATGGTCAAGCACACAGTCTCTGCTAAAAGCCAGGCATTGCTTTGCAAGTCAGGAAACAGTTATGCAGTAGAAGGCATCGTCTTCCTCTGGACTTCTAGGGGACTGCATGGAGTCTCTCCTAGTGGGATTGGCCAGAGATTTATCTGCTCTTGACCCTGTCAGCACCTTGGATGTGCCGGGCAAGTGGCTCAGTGGGGGAGAGCAACTGCTTTTGTTGCAGAAATCTCTTCTGCTCTAGAACACGCTTGAAACTGGATTTTGGAAATACTGTAAGTCAGATTTCAGAACACGGCTACACCCAAATATCAGTTGAATTAGAGGACCACGGAAGAGACAGACTGAGCACTGTGCCTTTTATTCATGACAAATGAGGGCGCCTGGGTGGCTCAATCGGTTAAGTATTTGTGACAAATGATACAAGGCACAGAGACCCGTCCTTTACAGAGGAGGGCCTGTTTTGATTTGCACCAGAACATTGAATGCGCAGAACTTGACTAGTGTGGCAAGACGACAAGACCCTGAATGTCCACAGGACTTTTCTCCCAACAGCGGGCGAGAACAGAGCCTACTGGGATACCTGGACGTGACACGTAATACGTGACATTTTATGTCTTATGATTCTGGATGGTGGTTTGGACACACCACTGGAATTCATAGCTTAGAATTCTAGATCTTTCTTGTATTCATGCTACCGGTCTATTTCCTTTTCATTTGAACTGTTGTCCTAGAAACCTTTGAAGCAAACACAGGTGGAGCAAACCAGTGTTTGGCTTCGGCCCACAGGCTCTCTTTTCTCTCTCTGAACCTGGTCTCTTCAGGGGATCCGAGCTGCTCATAGACCTACGGTCTCTGCAAGAGAAATCTCCTCGGGAAATGTCACAAAGGGAAGCACCCGTGTGCTAACCACGTTCATGGTCTCTCTTCTCTGCAGTGATTCTGTGATAATAAATGTGTTTAAAAATCCATTACAATGGCAAATCTATAGATGGCAGATTGTTCTGAATCTGCATCGGCAGTGTCAACAATTTCGCATTTCAAATGAAATTTCTGCCAAAACACTCATGCTTGCACATAATATAAAACACAGACAGATTTGAACAAATAAGATACCGCCGCTTTGTTTTAAATATTGGCAGAGACAAAAATGTATTATTCATATCAACTCTCTCCATTGCTTTGAAACGGAAAATTATTTCTGTGGCCAGCTCTGAATAAATATGTGAGTTGGTACCTTAGCAACCGTGATACATTCATTCAGCTTGATGTGAAGCATGGAAATCCCATCCCGCACACCGGGTCTACCTTCTTTTCTTCAAAGTCTTGTTTCCTTCCACCTGCTCTTCCATACCCACCTATGGATGGAAGCTCGCTTCATGAAGTCTTGTCCGTGCCCTGCAGGGAATCCTGGGGCTCCAGGACGGGGAGCTGGGCGGCGCTGAGGGATGAGGGATGGCACGAGGTCGGGCTGCTAGATGCGCCAAATTGCAGATCAAGTTCAAAGAGTTCCTGCTAAGGCAGGGGGACGGAATCAGGCTCTGTGGGTGCAGGAACAGTGGTTTGAGGATGCGGGAGGTCGGACCACAATGCCAGCTAGCAGACAGAGTGATGCAAGTTCAAGAATTCAGGTCAAGCTGTCAGAAGAATACGAGGTCAGGATGAAAGCAGGAGATGTGACTCTACCTGCCTGGGGAGTGAGGGCATCCCCGCAGCAGGGATTTGCTCTTAGGGTCATTACACAATGGCTGTATTAAGCTATCATTGGGCTTGTTGCAGCTATTGGCAACCAATATAGCGTGCATGGGGATCAGAGTATACGTACGTTGGGACATAGCCTTTGTGTCAAAAACCGTAGACCACTATGAAGGGTCCAGCGTGCGCTTATGTGTTGTTCCCAGGATGAGGGAGATTGAAGCCAGAACCAGTCTATTTTTAGGAAAAGGCACCCAGAGGACAAAGTCCATCTGATATCCGCTCTTCCCTTGATCCCAGGTAAAGCACATCCTCAAAGCCGTTAGCTCCAGGTCAACCCTTCCTACAGCGTGGAGTTGGGAGAGGGATAAGAGGCAGTAAGCCCCCAAGGGAGGTGTTAATGCACCTGCTTCCCAGGTCACCGGTTGCTTGTGCAAGGGATGGGGGGGGCATCTGTGGAAAATGTAATGCAGCGATGACTCCTCTCTCCACTTCTTCCCTGGTCTTGGGCCAAGGAGGAGGCTTCAGGGAGGACGTATAAGATGAAGGACTTCTGTGTTCGCTAAGAAAAATTAGTAATTAGGGCACCTGGATGACTCAGTTGATTAAGTGTCCAACTCTGAATTTCGGCTCACATCATGATCTCAGGGGTTCGTGAGTTTGAGTCCCACCTCTGGCTCTGCGCTGCCAGGGCAAAGTCTACCCGGGATTCTTCTCTCCCTCTTTCTGCCCCTCCCCTCCCTGCTCTCTCTCTCTCTCTCTCTCAAAATAAAGAAATGAACATTAAAAAAATCCCAGGTACAATAGAAAAATGTTTTTATTTTTGAGAGAGTGCAAGCAGGGGAGGGGCAGAGAGAGGGGGACAAAGGATCTGAAGCAGGCTCTGCACTGACAGCAGTGAGCCTGATGCAGGGCTTGAACTCACAAACCACAAGATTGCGACCTAAGCCAAAGTCAGATGCTTAACTGACTGAACCATCCAAGTGCCCCAAATCCCAAGTATGTTTTAAACACCTGTATCCATGCAGCCTCCCCTCCATCACACTCTTCTGCTTGTGTTCTTTGGGGTCTTAGCTGCATCTGAGAGTATCTTGCACATTGTTGATTTGATTTACTTTTTACTTGTGAATACAGGCTGCTGTCACTCAAGGACACAGGTGTGGTGCAGGTGGGGGGCCTTCTGTCTGGTTAGCATCCCTACTGCCTGTGGAAATGGACAGTCAATAGTTCTGGTCTGAATGAAGCCCCTGCTAGAATTGATGAGAAAATCAAATGAAAGAATGTCTGAGAAAGCATTTTGAAAGTTCTAAAGCACTATACAACTAAAATGGTGTGTTTACTGGTATATACCTCTAATCACTCAGATTAAGCTTTTCCTTATTTAACCCTTCCCCTGCCCTTGCTCCCCCCCCCCCCCCACCACGAGTGCACTTATCATGACGGGCACTGGATGATCTATGGAAATACTGAGTCACCATATCATACATCTGAAACTAATAGAGCACTGTATGCTAACTAACGAGTTAAAATAAAAACAACAAAGTGATCAAAAAATAAAATGAGTCATTTCATAGAGCATCCCAAACAGGCCTCAGAAGAGCTTCATGGAAATACTTCCATCCATTTTCCTGCCTGTGAGGTCAAGAGATCTATAGTGGTCTCATAAAAAGTTCTCGTTGGGGAAAATTATGTCAAAGATGATGCTGAGAGCCCTCCCTGGGCACTCTGACTACAGTTCCCAGCACCCCCTGCCATTAGATCCATCACGTGATCCATTTTAGCCAATGGCACGAGAGAGGAATTACTAGGCACCACTTCCAGGCCTGGCGCTCACAAATGCCTGTGGAACCCTTCAGACTCTGCCTTCCCAGGTGAGCTCTGAAGCCCTGATGGAAAGCGGAAGTGACACAGAAGGGGTCTCGATTCCTGCGTCACCTCTAGGACAGGTGGCACTCAGGGGCCAGCCACGTTCGTTTTGGACTTAACCTGAGAGAGTGTTACTGAGTTAACCCGTGGGGCGCCGTGATGACCTGTTTCTGCAGCTGTGGTCGACTTCCTTGACGGGGTGTCCGCTTGGTGGCAAGCGTCATGACAAGGGTCTAAAGCCCTCCTCACACTGGGCGACATAGTGCAGAAGGTCAGAGGGCGTGGCTCGGGCTCTTCGGGACCCAGCGTCTTGCTTTGCTTGGGCTGAAAGGGGGCAGTCCCAAAGCCGTGAAATCCGTGCATCTCAGCCGGGTGGGATTTGCAGAGCTCCAAAATGAGGCTGTCTGATCCTTCTCTGGGCCAGGGGCACATCGCCAGCAGGTGGAGACCTGATTTCCTCCCTGAACTGTCACTTGTCCACGGGGCCCCGCTGTCAGCAAGCGGGAAGGACCGGGTTTCTGCCGCCACTGCCCAGGGCACCTCCCTTCCGGATCCCCTCCCCCATCATCCCGGCTGGGGATCGGGGCTCCCGCTGCTCCCCTGGTCCCCGCTGCACCCCTGGCCCCCAGTGGAAGCTGCCGCCTTTCTAAGCCCCTCAGCTCGCACCCTCCCGCCTCTGGGTACACCATTCTCTCCTTCTTCCATAGGATCCCTCTCTGGGTCATTCAGAGCCCTCCTTCGCCCTCAACTGTGTCAACCTCTAGCAATGGTGGCAAGTAGGCAAAGGCGCCAGGTTCACAGGGACTTGGGCTTTCCTCCATGGGCTCAGGGAAGGGAAGACCGAACAGGAAGTACCTCTAATGCTTTCTCTTCCTGTCCCTGGGGGCGCTGGGGAGTAATGACCAGGTTGGGTTTTTGAGGTCCTCAAATAAAGACCTGCAGGCACTTTCCAATCTGCTGAGGTTTCTCCTTTTATGACTCCTGCTTTTGACTTGCCCCGGCTGGGGAAGGTGACACGCTGGTTCTCTTCCCGGTGACAAACCCTGACCTCTGGCACGAAGAGCTCATGGAAACAAGGTATGGAGACGTCCCGGTGTTCAGAAGGCGGGTTTCCCGAGGAACTAGGTGAGTAATTTAGATTCCAATCCTGCTTCTGCACTAACCAGCCGCCTGTCTTCTGGCGGGTCCGTGGTCTCTGGGCTTTTTTCCACCCGAACAACATGGTGGTGGGTTTCTCAGTGCTCCCTCGCCACTGCAAGATTCCAGATGTGATTCATTCTTTCATATCAGACAAATGAACTTTGTCTCTCTGGTAATTCAACTCTTAGAAGATGTTTGACATCTTCTCAAAGAACCTAGCTGTACCTGAAGAATACGTCCAACTGATTCAACAGTTTAGTTGGCTTGTTTTATTTATTTGTTTGTTTGTTTATTATGTTTATTTATTTTTGAGAGAGAGAGAGAGAGAGCATGAGCAGGGGAGGGGCAGAGAGAGAGAGGGAGACACAGCATCGGAAGCAGGTTCCAGGCTCTGAGGTAGCTGTCAGCACAGAGCCCCACGTGGGGCTCGAACCCACGAACGTGAGATCATGACCTGAGCTGAAGTCGGATGCTCAACCCACTGAGCCACCCAGGCGCCCTTATTTGTTTTATATTTTTCAATTTTACTTTGTAATTGCGTAACAACAGCACGGGATTCCCTTGTAGCAGACTCTGCGGGCACAGCATGGGCGTGAGCTACGGTCCCAAGGTGCAGCGAGGTCTGGACCCCATTCTCCTCTGCAGAACCGCCACTCTGCAGCCCGAGCTACGGCTTCACGCACCCCTCCCGCAGCTCTGGCAACCCCCTTCTCCTCCCGTTTCTTGGAGTGTGACGATGTTGCATACTTCCTGTGAGTGGAATCACGCGATACTTGTCTTTTTGTGACAATATGTATATTTACAGACAATAACCTTGTTCAGCCTTTGAACAGAGGGAAATCTCAGGGTTTTTGGAACTTTGATTACTGCAGTAGAGTTGACTTGCGATGTTATGTTAGCTTCCTGTGCGCAGTCTCGGTGCGCTTTGACTTGTGATCTAAGCGCCGTAGGGGGTCCTCAGAGCTGCCTTGGGGGCCATGCTCCCCCCTCCGCCCCATGCCTGCCTCCCACCACGTTTGTGTTGCTTATGTGTTTGGGCTGCAAAGAGAGAGAGGATCCTGGGCTAGACGATGCGAATGTGATGACAGTCCTCACATCAGGTGGCTTAAACATGTGTCACATGACATCTTCATTTTTCATTCAGAATAAGAAAAAAATACCGTCCCCCTTTTCCTTAGTCTTCTCTTGGTTCTGAGGTTCTCGACTGCTTAACATGGCACAGGCCCGGGAGCTGCCTTCCCCGGCTCAGCAGCGCAGGGACAGCACCCACGGAGATGCCCATCCGGGCTCCATCCTTGTAAGCAGAGCCCGGGGAAGGTCGCTCCGGCACCTTCTCAGGCAGGTGACGTCCGCCAGTGAGACAGCACCTCTGGGTGCGCCCGGCAGCCCGAGGGTGAGTGTTAGTGTGAGAGTCACCTGCGTGGGTTGTGCCTCAACCGTCTCTGGTCCCTCTGGTGGGTCCCAGCCCCACAGGATGGGGCAGTGAGTGCCACCCAGACTGGCTGGCCTTCTGGAAGCGGCCACCTGGGACGGATGTCACAGTGAGTGGGAATATTCCTCCAGAGACGCCGGGGTGAGACTATGTAAGTTTTGCAAACATGAACTTGTGCTTCCAGGACCCTGCCGGGATGGCAGAGCCCACCAGGTGGCGTGTGAGCTGCGGCCATGACAGAGGGGCCTGGGAAGGACCGTGAGGAGCCTGTGCCGAGGACCTCCCTCGGACAGTCCCCGCGTCACAGTTCTGTGCCACCGCGGTCCTGGTCTTGCTTCCACAGGCCCAGGCTCTCTGCTGCTGCTTTAAAAGGCACACAGTAATGGTTTAAATTCTTTTTTTTTTAATTGCATGTCACTTAGATAATTAATTTTCTTTTTTCTTTTTTTTAATAGTTTATTGTCAAATTGGTTTCCATATAACACCCAGTGCTCTTCCCCACAAGCGCCCTCCTCCATCACCACCACCTCCCTTCCCCTCCCCCTCCCCTAATGTTTTAAGTTCTTGACAATCCATAAAATCCTTTGAACTCCAGCATGCACAGGACTGTATTTTTTAAGCCTTCCCCAAGTCAAAATATGAGAGGATGTTTAGGGACCAACAACGGGCTTATATGTAGAATATAGGAACTCTCAAAACTCATAAACATACCCTGTTGTAAAAGGGACAGAAGCACCAGCTGCCAGTTGGTGGAAGAGGAGAGGTGTGTGTGGTGGGCATGGGTGTGAGGAGCCCTTCATCTCTGTTGGCCAGCGACGGTGTCACTCAGACCACAACGGGAGGCTGCCGTGGACCTGCTGACAGGGTGACAGAAAGCCCTGGGGTGACACCACACTCCGGGACGAGAGCAGAGACACGGGGTGTCCCAGACGTGGCCAGCGGGAAGGGCCACCGCACAGCTCCTCCGAAGAGCGGTTCCGCAGCGTCCACCGAAAAGGAACAATGGACTTTCCATACGCCTAGCAGTGGCGCTCTTGGGCATTCATCCCGGAGGAATGAAGACGTTTTTCCACACAGACATTTGCACACACGTGTCCACTGCACCGCTGTTTGTAATGGCCCCAAACTATTGGAGAGACATGATTTCAGAAATGGAAAGTAGGCTGTCCTGGGTGTGGGGGGAGGGGGGAGG
>PJEM01006421.1:0-111869 GCA_004023845.1 Helogale parvula
TCAGCCTCCGGGGTGGTTGGAGACCTCGGCTCCGCGTGGATCTCCGGCTCGGCCTGAGGAGGGCGGCTCTTTGCAGCTCTTGGCTCTTTTGGAAACACTAAGGAAGATGCAGGGTTGCTTTTTTTTTTTTTTTTAATGCTTATTTATTTATTTTTGAGGGGGTTGATCCGAAGCAGCTGTCAGCACAGAGCCCGACGCGGGGCTCAAACTCATGAACCAAGAGATCATGCCCGGAGCTGAAGTCGGAGTTTACCAGCCCGGGCTGCCGGGGCTCCCAGGGGGGCGCTGTTTCAGTCCCCTGAATCCGCGGCTCCGTGGCACGTCCACAGTCTCCACCCGGGAGAGGAGGCCGGGGTCCTGGGGCCCCGTGGAGGCCAGAGCCCTGTGGCTGCGTGCGCCCAGCGCTGCCTGTCCCTGATGCTCTCTGGAAGGAACCGCAGCGGCCGCCGCCACCACGCACAGCAGGTGCCCACCCAGGGCACGTTACTGAGGGTCGTTGCGTGTGACACACACAACGTGTGACAGGTGAGCCCCTGAGTCTCTGTGCACGCGGGTGACCGGCGTGGCAGGCGGGTCCCCCACTTCCCGGCTGGGTCACCGCATCCCCCCCAGCGACTGTTTCCTCCCGTGCGGAATGGGATGGAAGGGCCCCTGCCCTGGGGATCGGGATCAGCAGAAACACGTTGAAATCCCAGAGCTCTCCCCAGAGCCGAGCACACTCGAGTACCAGGTGTGGTCACTGTCCGGTCGCCCCAGACAGGATGAGAGCATTTCTCAGGGAGAAACGGAGCTGATTAATTTTTAGGCATTGGTTAAATCAGTGCCCGGATTACTATTTTTTTTTCTTTTTCCTGTTTGTTTTTGACTGCACTCAGATTTCAGTTGCGCCTCGTGTCCGTCTTTCACAAACCCCAAACATCTGCGTGGACGGCAATGCTGCTGGGCTCCAGACGGCACATCTGCGTGCATGGAGGTCTGTTACCCACACGGTGGTGACCCTGCGTTTGGGGAGCTGGAGCTTTCGAGAAACAGCCCTCGTTTGGATAGTGAGCGCATACTTGCCCAGGTGATGACGGACTCTTTGCGGTGACTTCCCGCCCCCCTCTCCCTGCTCCCCCCCACCCCCCCCCCACGGGCAGTCACACAGGAATAGGCAGCGGGAGTGCCTTGGGTCTCCACCTCGGTCCTTAACTGTCCCTTGGTGTTTAAGCCCTGGTAGGGATCTTACAGTCCTGATCTTACTCCTTCTCTGACAGTGGTCCCTGTTTTCCTCCCCTCCCCTCCTCCCAGTCTCTGCTGGGCGTCCACTCTTGAGGTTTGCCCAGGAGCTCAGGTACATGAGGAGAAGATTCACATTGTATCTCCTCTGTCTTTCCTCAGGCCAGGCCCTCTCGGGAACAACCACCCTTCCCTCCACGCCCAGTCCTCAGGTCAACATGCCTCCATTTTTGTTGGGCACTCTTACGTGCTGAATCCTGTCCCCCCCAAACTGCGTATGCTGAAACCCTAGTTCTTAAGTGATTGTATTTGGGAGAAGGGGTTTTTTCCAGAGGTAACAGGTTGAACGAGACCACTAGGGTGGACCCTAATTCAGGGTGTCCCTAGAGGGAGGGCAGATGAAGACACAGGCACACACAGGGACAACCACCGAAATACAGGGAGAAGAGGGCCAGCTACAAGCCCAGGACAGAGGCCTCAGGAGAAACGCGCCCTGCCCATGCTTGATCTTGGCCGTCCAGCCTCCGGGACTGAGAGACGATGAATTTCTGTAGTTGGAGGGACCCAGTGTGGGGAACTTTGTTGTGGCCGCCTGACTAATCCGGGCTTTAAGTGCCAGATACCAAAACTTAGCTGTGACTTCTGTCACTCTGAGTAAGTAGATGGATGCATGCAGAGTGGTCAGCAAGAGCCTTCTCTGTTCCCGGATGGCGGCGGGAGCATGAAAGGGACGAAGGTGGTAGCACATTGACTCAGAATATTTTTACACGGAGTGATGCCCTCCCCACACCCCAAATTACATTAAATAGATGACATGCTAGAAAAATAGTTTTAGCAAGAAAAATAGTACTTCCCTTTCTCCTAATTAGCCATTTTTACTCCTGGGTTTTTTTTTTTTTTGAGCCAAAAATAAGAGTGATATTCAAATTCTGGCAGTAAATTTTATGAATCCCCATTGAATTCAAAGAAAATAGCTCTTCATTTGGTGCTTTTCATTTGTCCTGTTTTTTTTTTTTTGAGAATGAATCAACCACAGGAAAGATGTGAACAGAAGACAACTGAGGTAAGAAGGAAAGTTTAACATTCACAGAGTTTAAAAAAAATTTTTAGAGGCGCCTGGGTGGCTCAGTCAGTTAAGTGTCCAACTTCGGCTCAGGTCATGATTTCACGATCCATTCTTTTTGGGAAATTGAATTATCCTTTAAATGTACCAAGGGAGGGGTACCTGGGGGGCTCAGTTGGTTGAGCGTCCGACTTCGGCACAGGTCATGATCTCACAGTTCGTGGGTTCGAGCCCTGCGTCGGGCTCTGTGCTGACAGCTAGCTCAGAGCCTGGAGCTGCTTCAGATTCTGTACCTCCCTCTCTCTCTGACCCTCCCCTGCTTGCACTCTCTCTCTCTGTCTCTCAAAAATAAATTTTAAAAAATAATAATTTTTCATTAAAGTTTCTTGATGTTTATTTTACTTTTGTTTTTGAGAGATAGAACATGAGCAGAGAAGGGGCAGAGAGACACGGAGACAGGAAATCCAAAGCAGGGTCTGTGTGCTGTCAGCCCAGAGCCTGACACCGGCCTCGAACCCACAAACCGTGAGATCGTGACCTGAGCTGAAGTCAGATGCTAACCAATGGAGCCCCCCCAGGAGACCCAGCATTCACAGGGTTTTTTTTTTTTTTAAAGAACCATGTACCATCATGTTAATTTATTTTATCTGAGAAGGAAAATACCTTTCTATAAAATAGCTCACTGGGTTCTCCTGTATTTCCAGGGTGCATAGATATCTTCAAACTTCCAAACATAAGCTGCCGTCTGAATATTCTCCGGCATTAGATAAGGGTGGGCAAACAGACGACAGGCATCTATCTCTTGAGCGCCAACCACAGTCTCATACACGTAGCTTGGCTTTCATTTCCTTACCACCCTGAACATGCTAGGAAGTGAAACTGCATCACAAGAATCCAGTGGTTTAAATTTTTATTGATTTTTGAGAGAGAGAGAGAGCACGTGAGCAGGGGAGGGTCAGAGAGAGAGGGAGACACAGAATCTGGAGCAGGCTCCAGGCTCTCAGCTGTCAGCACAGAGCCTGATGTGGGCCTTGAACCCATGAACCGTGAGATCATGACCTGAGCTGAAGCCGGATGCTCAACTGACTGAGCCACCCAGGTGCCCCAAGAATCCAGTGGTTCAAATCTTGCTGTGCACCTGCTGGAATGCCATTGACTCTAGTTGCCCTTAGAAACCCAAGTTCTTTACCGGTACTTGCCCTCCCCCTCTCTTCCCATGAACATCTAATCATAGAGCAATGCTGCCCTGTTTCACACCCCTTGGAGACTGTCTTTTGCACAAATAAGATCCAGACTCCTCACCAGGGGCACGGAGGTCCTGCAGGATCCACCTGTGAGGGTGTCTTAGCCTTGACTTAGACTATTTGTTTTTAATGTATTGGTCCTGAAGACCATGGTGGAACTCCTCAAATACTCTACGCCCTTTCTGGCTTCAGAATTCTTCTGTCATCACAGAGAAGAGAGAGGTCACTCTAACCTTCCAACCTGGACCATGAGGCCTGTTCAATTGCCTCACGGTTCCCTATGCTTTTCCTTTGTGTCACCTGGCTGGGTTATGAAAATATATGAATCTGTGTGATCATGGAATATCTCTCCCCTCTAAGCTGTGAGTCTCACGAAGGAGGGGCCCTATCTGTTTTGTGCGGTCTCCCTCTGAGCTAATGTGCGCCCTTGCCGTCTCACTGTGTACTTGTTGAATATAGGAATCAGTGAAGCTTAGGTCTATTACCTGGAACCTGACTGTTGCTTTAATGAAAGTGTGTACAGACTTCCTGAGCCTTGCTTCCTTAGGAACAGAATGCTACCTTGGGGTACTCCGTATTTTGCTAACTGATACTCATGAGCCGCTGGAAATGAATTTTCAAGCAGTTTGAACCAGAGGACGTATTCATCACCAGACGGAGGACAGGACTCCTCCCTGGTCTTTAATGAGGTCTTCTAAGAACGTCTTGGTCTTAGCTCCTTTGGCCTTGGGCAGTGGTGAATTACCTCACGTGCAAATGAAGTCACATAGATCCCCTTTTCCGGGGCTGCAGCCTTAACATTGGATGAGACCAGAAATAGCGGTAATAGAATGTCTTTGATTGTGTAGCGTTTCAACGTGTACAGAAGGGCAGTTTTGCTTCACAGCTGGGACCCGCGGGGAGCAGGCCTTCCCAGGCACACGTGCTGTGTCCAGGCCTCGTCCTTGGGGGCCTTTCAGCCCCTCTGCCTGCTGCCGCCCATGCCCTCCTTCTTGGCTCGCCTCCAGGGTCCATAAACTCCAGGCCATGGGCCAGATTAGGTCTGCTGTCTGTCCTGTGTCACCTGTGAGCTAAGAATGGGTTTTGCGTTTTCAGTTGGCTGAGAAAATGTATCGAAAGAAGAATAGTTTGTGACATATGAAAATGCCATGAAATTCAGATTTCAGTGTCCATAAATACATTTTTATGGGAGCACATCCTCTCTTGTTTATTTATTGTCTGTGCTATAATGGCAGAGTTGAGTAGTTGGGACAGATGTGGTCTGCAAAGCTAACATTATTTTCTGGGCAATTCTTTATGGAGAAAGTTTGCCAATACCTTGCTTATGTGGGGATACCCTCCAAAGTTTTCGCCTTGCGTGCCTGTCCCCTGAGCTTCCGTCCCATCCTTCAGCATCTCAGAGTCACTGTCCTTGCTTCCTGGAGGCCCTCTGATCCCCGACTTGGTGTAGGTCCCCAGTCTCTTGTGACTTCCCTTCCCTCCCTGCCCCCTCCCACACTTTATCTTTCTGTCCTAACATTGCCTACACTTAATACTGGTGGGATTAGGGGCTTCAAATCGATGCTCCTCCACAGACTCAGCTTTGTGAGAAGAAGACTATGTCTGTTTTGTCCAGCACTGTACCAGCAGTACTCAACAGCAGAGAGAGATTGCTGGAGTACAGGACCGAGGTTTTGAATGCCCATCTCACACCCACAACAACTTCATATACAAGAGAAGGAGCCTCCAGGAACTCAGAGGATCAGAAGCCATCCATTCGTACAAGCAACTCTTCCTGCTCCTGAGCCACGAGACACAGCTCATCGGATCCATGGGCGAAAACCTCCTTCTTTAACTCAGGAAAGCTCACAGAGATCGCTAATCAGAAGCAGAATAACCAATGATTATACCACTTGGCAGAGATTTGTTTTTTAAGTTTATTTATTTTTAAGAGAGAGAGAGCACAAGCAGGGGAGGGGCAGAGACAGAGAGGGAGACACAGAATCTGAAGCACGCTACAGCAGCTGAAAGCTCAGAACCCAACGTGGGGCTCGGACTCACAAACCATGCAGTCATGACCTGAGCTGAAGTTGAATGCGTAACTGATGGAGCCACCCAGTCACCTCATCTTGGCACAAATTTTACCAAATGACGAAACAGGCAGCACCAAGTGGCCCAGACGGTGAGGTCACTTTGATTGGCCTCTTACACTACACACATGAGGGCTACGTTCTGCAGGCATCGTGAAGAAATGTCCCTAATTCCACGTACAGATGCAAAACACAGGTGGATGAGGTCATATTCTTGTTCTGAAATCTGGATTAGAATCTAGACCCACCATCCCAGTGCCCCATGAATGGGACAGGGTTGAGTATAAGTGTCCTTCACTAAATGTCAAGTCTAAAAGCTTGCCAACACTTTGGCATCCCTTGGGGCCAGTAGGGGCTGTCAGACATGTGGAAAATGGACTCCAAGGAGCGGCTGCAAGAATGTTCCAGACCCAGTAGCTGCTGATGGCTGCAGGGCACCTTACCTGGAGCTGAGGATATGTTTACGATACAACACTGTAAAAACGATCCATTAAGAAGGCATCTGTCTCAAGATTTCCCTTGGGTAATTCTGAAGGGCAAAGTCATTTTGAGCCCAGACGCTCACAGTGTTGACTGTGCCACCTTGTAATGGGCACAATGTCAGCTTTACTGTTTGGGGCCTCTGACTTCAAAATCAAGCTAAGGGGGTGCATGTAATAGACTGTTTTTCTCTCATTGGGTAATGCTTACGATGCACCCATATTGTACACAGTGGACATGACTTTTGGCCAGCAGCTCAACAATTCCCAATCAATATATTTTTTCCTCACCTCCATATCCAACCCGACAGGAGGCCTGGCTATTTCTTCAACATCAAAGACCTTGAAAGCCATTACTCCCATCCTTACAGCAAGAAAAACAGCTGCAAATCAACACCTCTCCCTGACCCCATCAGAGAACTGACATTCAAGGGAAAATGGGCAATATGGAGTCTGGAGAGGTGGATGCATCTGGGAGAGATCCAGCCACGGAGGTCTGCTCCCCAGAAGCAGAATCGCTGCGGGCAAACAGGCAGGAACACTTGAACGGTAATCTTGATGAATTGCTGGAGGCTGAGTGTAGATAGTATGAGAGGAAGAAAGTCCTGGGAGTAGCAGTCTTTGGGGCCCCCACCTCTGACTCGCTACCTGGTTCTCATATGGAAGAGCCAAGGAGGATGTTTTTGCGTCTCTGGCGAGGGGAGGGGCAAAGTAAGGGTTTTGAAATGCACGTAGGGCATCTGCCATGACAAAGGCACTGGAAAATATTTAGCCAGAACCTCATTCCAACTTCCCAGCTCAGGCTCCTTTAGCCTTCTTGTCTTCTAGGAGGGAGGAAAACAGCTAGGGAACATTCGTGAAGATCACAGACCCACTGAAAATACTACGATGTAAGCGCAGGTACTGGAACGGGTCCTCCCCCGCATCTGAGCATCACATTGCCAGGGCCGCAGTGTCGTGACGGTGGTTTAGAGCAGAGAGAACCACCAGACACAGACTCCGCTTCAGGAAGAGTTCTTAGAGAAGCATAAGGACAACAGGGAAGGACACCGGAGGAATGTGGAGTCACCAATATACACTGTGACACCAAAGACAGGGAGGGGGGAGAAAGAAGAAAGAAAGACTGTGGTGTAAACCTAACAAAGTGGGGTGGGGGGGCAGGTTTACCACTGTTGAAGTGGCGAGTTTCCAGAGAAGCAAGGGGAGGAGTCTAGAATGATCTGTGTGGCAACGGGTTAGAGTTTGAGACATTAGTATATACTCATGTTTAGCTTAATAGATAGATATAGACGGTGACATATGGGAGTATTTAGGGATACGTGTTTATGCGGGATTAGTAAGCACACGTTATGTCCTTGTCCTGTCTACTGACCGGGCTGAGAATCAATGAAATCCCTGTGCCAAGGAGCACAGTTCCTTGGAGACATGAGTAATTCTCTGTCAAGGACAGGAAATATACCAGATGGGTCTGGAGCAGCTTGACGTGCCAACAAGTAAGGAACACGCACACACACACACACACACACACACACACACACTCCACATGCACACGGACACACACACACACACACACACTAATGTGGATTTATCAAAGGAACACAAGCACCAATTGAAAGAGCTCCCAGGTCCAAAGCTGGACCAAACTGAACACCAGCACATTGGATTATAACACAGCATAAAATAAATATCCCTGGGGTACCTGGGGGGCTCAGTCAGTTAAGTGTCTGACTTCGGCTCAGGTCATGATCTCGTGGTTCTTGAGTTTGGGCCCCTCATCAGGCTCTGTGCTGACAGCTCAGAGCCTGGAGTCTGCTTCAGATTCTGTGTCTCCCTCTTTCTGTCCCTTCCCTCTCTCTCTCTCCCCCTCAAAGATAGATAAACATAAAAAAAAAATCCATGAGTCCATACTGATAGTAATGTGAGGTAGAATGAATATAAACAAATAAAATAATAAGGAAAAATCTCCTGTGGAAAGAAGTATAAATACATCTATGTAGATACCACATCCTCAAGGACATGGAGCCTAAGTACTCACACCTTAGGTGTGGATCATGCATGGTGACTTCCTGTCAAAGAAGACAGCAATGGAAGGGGGAAGAAAAGAGTCTCTTTACCATGAAGACAGCTGACAAACATGGCCTCAGGTGACAAAGGTCAGCATCAACAGTGACACTTCATCTTGATATTATGTGTCCTTGATATGAAGCAAATGGTACTTCACCTCTGTGACCGGCCTCAAACCCACAGCCCCGTTCAACTGCAGGAGAGACATAGGGCAAATCTTGATTGAGGAATGTTCTGCAAGTGCCTGCCGCACACGTGCCCACGAGTGTGTGTGTGTCAAATTTGTCTTCTCTGCTCAAACACAGACTATAAAGCCCATTGGTCTGAGCACTTTGCCTTTGTAACCCACACGATCCCCGTGTCATGTGCCACCGTCCCGCCTCCCGCAGAGAGAGCCAGGGAGATCACGTCGCAGCCAGCCCTCATTCACTTGCAGGGTAGCCAGTCCACATCTGGATCCGTCCCTCCCGCTGGACTGCTAGTTCCCTCTTTTGAACCTTGTAATTAAGACGAGGGGGATGGTCCTAGGATCGTTGTGGATATTTAGTATGACAATATCATATTGTCTTACTAAGTACATATGCATACTAAATGCACGGAGTAGATTATCAGTACATTTTTGCTTCTGCCCTTAAAAGAGCCGTATTTGGCTCTTTGGCTCTATACTTGGGTCTTGACATCACTGTCCTGACAAATGTCACCTTGTGTTACTTCCCACGCCGCAAAGACACTTTCTCCGCGTCCATAGGACCCTCCTCCCCCAGGAGCCCCGCGTCTGCTCTGGGAAGATATCTTTCTGGTTCTCTAGAGGCGACATCACTGCCGGGTGAGGTCTCCAGGGCTACATTGACAAGATAATGTGGAGAAGTGCAGTAGGACTTGCCGGGACTCCGAACCAGATGCACCGTGAGTCCATACCTTTCACATTAAATAGCTGTCATCACACTGTTGCTTTAACTGTAAAGACAATGTGTTACAGAGTTTGCAACAGTGGATTAAAATATCCATGGTTCTTCTACATGAACAAAGCTGGGTTTTGGTCTCTTCCTTCTTCATTCCCATCGGAGCCATGATGCATCTGTGTAAAATATCACCGACGTGAAAGAGGAAGAAAACATTTTGATTTAATTCATGCATTCTGATAAGCAGCCTCTATTTCCTTTACGCTGATAAAGATCTGAGGGCATAAAAGATCAGCATCCGCTCTCCTCTGAGAACCCAGGAAAGACAGCACTTTCTCGGTGTGGCTCTTTTCAGAAGAAAATTAGTTTTTCCAAGGAGATCTGGAAAAGCTGAATCTTCCTGATATGCACCTGCAGCATGGAATAGACTCCACCGTTTGGAGTAATTCTTTTGCAAACACATGCTTTTCCCCACAAAAAAAAAAAAAGCGCCTCTAGGGAGGATGCTCTGTGAATATTTAGGAAGAGTTGCGTATACGTGTGGTCTGTGACAAGTCAGGAGAGATGCCTTTTCTGGAAACGTCGGACGTTTAACCAACTGAGCCCCCCAGGCGCCCCTCCCTAAATATTTTGAAGAGTTCACCAGTGAGGCCACCTTAATCTAGAAATTTTGGTGGGAAAAATCTTAATAGGATCAACTCTTTAGAAAATATCCAGTACTTCAGGGTTTTCAATTCTTCTTTTGACAGTGTTAGTAGTGTGTGCTTTTAATATCTTGTCCATTTAATTGTCAAAAAATTGACATAAAATCATTAATAACACTTATTATTTATTAATGGCAATAGGATTTATAGTCATGTTCTTTTTAAAATATTGATACTGGGGGCATCCGGGTGGCTCAGTTGGTTAAGTGTCCCACTTTAGCTTGGGTCATGACCTCACTGTTCATGAGTTCGAGTCCTGCATTGGGCTCTGTGCTGATAGCTCGGAGCCTGGAGCTGCTTCGGATTCTGTGTCTCCCTCTATCTCTGCTCATCCCCACCTCACACTCTGTCTCTCTCTCTCCCCAAATTAATAAAAACATTAAAAATACTTTTAAATAAAATATTTATACTGGTAATTTTTGTCATTTTTTCATTTTTTTGGGTGGTCGTATAGTGGGTGTAATGACACCATTAGTCTTTGCAAAATACCTATTTTGGCTTTATTGATTTTCTGTGTTAACTGTTCTTTTTCGACTAAATTGATTTCTGTTATTATATTATTTCCATCTCTTGGCTTCTGTTCTTTTTTCTAGATTATTCAACTATTCTTTTTTCTAGCTTATTCAGATGCAATTTTAGATAATTAATTAACCTTGTTTTTAAACACATTTATTAAAGCCATAAGTTTTTCTCCTGCTTCTCTGGCTTCCTTCTGCAAGATTGGAAATGTTAAGTTGTCACTATTACTTAGCTGAAAATATTTTTATTATTTCCATTGTGATTCTTTATTTAACTCAATGTTCTTTAGATATGCAATGCTGAATTTTCGAGCACCTGAGACTATTCAGTTACCTGCTATTGACGCCCAATTTGAAGTTAGAGAATGTGATTTGTATGATTTTGACTCTTCAAAGTTTGCTGAGATCTACTTTATGGTTCATTCTCTCGTCTGTTTTGGTGAATGTTGCATGTAAACTTGAAACATGTTTATTTTGTATGTCAGGGTTAGTTTTCCATAATGTCAGTTGGGTCTACTCAACTAACCATATTGTTCAATTTTCCTATGGCCTTACTAAATTTATCTTATGTTTGTTGTCTATTCTCTCAGGTACCGGGAGAGGCTTGATAAAATCTCCAAACAGACAGTGGATTGTTTATTTCTCCTTTTGGTTCTGTAAATGTCTGCTTTAGGTATGTTTTAGTTATGTTATAGTGCATACACATTTAGGAGGGTTTTTTAAAGTTTATTTATTTATTTTGAGAGAGGCAGAGAAAGGGTGAGTGGGGGAGGGACGGAGGGAAGAGGAGACAGAGAATCTCAAGCAGGCTCTGCACCATTGGCATGGAGTCCCACACAAGGTTCGAACTCACGAAGCCGTGGGATCATGACCTGAGCTGACACCAAGAGTCAGACGCTTAACCACTGAGCCCCCCAGGGGCCCATAGGAGTAGCTTTATCTTCTGGCTCAATGGATCCTTGTGTCATTACGATGGAGTCCTTCCTGGTCTCTGACCTAATTGTTGCCTTATAAGTGTGATATTAATGTAGGATACGACCGCACAGCCTCCCCTGGTTCTCTTTGAGAGTTATACTACTTTCATCCTTTTACTTTTTTATGACAATATTCATCTGTGATTGTCTCTTGCAAACATTAAATTGTTGGAGGGGCACCTGGGTGGCTCAGTCGGTTAAGCGTTCAACTTCCACTCGGGTCATGATCTCACAGTTCGTGGGTTCGAGGCCCGCGTCGGGCTCTGTGCTGACAGCTCAGAGCCTGGAGCCTGCTTCGGATTCTGTGTCTCCCTCTCTCTCTGTTCCTCCCTGGCTCATCCTGTATATCTCTCTCTGTCTCTCAAAAAATGAATAAATGTTTAAAAAAAAAAAGCATTGGATTATTGGAGCTTGTTTTCAATATATTATTTGTCTTTTTAATTCGGCTGTTTAGTCCATTTATCAGGAACCTAATTAAGAATATAGTTGACTTTAATTTTATCATCTTTCCATTGTTTTTTGTCCACCGCATCTGTTTTTGGTTCTTTTCTTTGTCCTTCCCTGACTTCCTTTGGATTAAGTGTGTTTTTTCAAAGTTCTTCGCTCTTGTAGGTTCTGTATTCCTCTTACTTGCATAGCTGTACTGGGGGAAATTAACGTGCATCCCAGAGAAGGATTTAGCTTCATCGCGTCTGGGGTGCTGGGAGCCTCTTACCCCAGCGTGGCCCCGCCTGTGCTCAGCACCTGCGCCGTCACCATCGCGCGTCTATACCTCTGCATCTGCGCTCTTCACTCTCTCGACGAATTCATCATTAAGAATAAGTTATTGCGACTAAACAGTCAATGACATTTGTTTTCACTGCTGTATTGTCTCCTTCCGGGGCTCCTTTTCCTTTTGAAGTTCTGTGCTTTCATCGAGGACCATTTCTCTCAGCCTGAAGAACTTTCAGGGTTATTTACCATTTCCATCTCTGGAAGCAAATTAATGCAGCGTTTTCTTTCCTGAACATGTATTTATTTTGTGCATTTTTGAAGGACATTTATGAACGTGTGGTGGAAGACACTTCTAGGTTGGAAGGCCCTTTTTTTCCTTTTCTCGGAGATCTGAGGACATCACCTCTTGTTTAGGCTTCTCTATATTGCTGCTGTTGGAAGGTTATGTGTCTTTCCGTGTGGGAACGATATTCCTCCTGTATCTTGTTTTCAACATTTTCAATAAACCCGCTTTGGTATGATTTTTTTTGGAAGGGGGTAACCACCCTGCTTATGTCTTGCTGAGTTTCTACAATATATGAGTTGAGGCCTTTTGTTGGTTTTGAGAAATTCTTAGCTGTTATCCCTTTTTTCTGTCCACCCTCTCTTCTCCTTTCTTTCTGGAACTTCAATTACACGTGTATTAGAACTTTGGTCTATGTCCTGATCTGTCTTTTGCTTTGAATTGGTTTTCATTCTTTTATTTTTAATGTGTTTTGGCCTGGATCTTTTCCATGCATTGTCTCTGAGGGCATTCCTGCCATTTCCTGCTCTGTCAGTCTTCTGTTAAATCTATACAACATGTTTTTAACTGCAGATACTTAAAAAATTCCAGACTGTCCATTTGATTGTGTTTTACACTTTTACTTTATAGCAACATTTGCTATACTTTCATTAATTTTACTGCTATTTTTCTATTGTTTTACATATTAATTATACTTTTTTAATGTTTATTTATTATTGAGACAGAGAGAAACAGAGCATAAGTAAGGGAGGGACAGAGAAAGCAGGAGACACAGAATCTGAAGCAGCTCCAGGCTCTGAGCTGTCAGCACAGAGCCCAGCGCGGGGCTCGAACCCACAAGCTGTGAGATCATGACCTGAGCTGAAGTCAGATGCTCAAATGACTGAGCCACCCAGGCACCCTGAATTATAGTTGTTTCAAAGTCCTTGTCAATAGTCTACACTACTGGATCTTCTATGAGTCTACCCATGTTTTTTGAACATTTACGGTCTTTTTAAAAAATAAACTTTTTATTTTAGAATAGTTTTATATTTACAGAAAAAGGTATGAGAAGAATGCAGAGAGTTTGTATGTGGTCTGAACCCAGTTTCTCTTATTATTAATTTATCAGTGCAGTATATTTTTCATATTAATGAACCCATATGGATACATTATTAACTAAAGTCCATATTTTATTCAGATTTCTTTTGTTTTTTTTTTACCTAGAGTCCTTTTTCTGTCCTAGGATCCTGCATTTTATTATTTTGTCATATCTCTTTAGGATCTTCCTGACTGTGGCAATTTCTTGGACTTCCGTTGTGTTTGATGACAGTTTTGAGAAGTTCTGGTCAGGTAGTTTGTAGAAGGGCCCCCAGTCACTGCTGATTTGTCTAAGATTTTCTCATGATTAGACCAGACTTACACGTTTGAGGGAAGAACACATATAGTGTGCCGTTCTCACGGATTATCAATGCATTATCAACGTTGCTATCACTCACCGTGAGTGATATTAACCTCAGTCCCAAGGTGGTGGGGTACAGGTTCCTCCATTTTGCACTCTTTGGAAGGAATTCCCTAAGCAAAGTCCGCATTTAAGTGGGGCGTTATGCTCCACTTCCTTGAAGATAAAGTATCCACGTAAATTATTTGGGAGGCTTCCAAATGGGAGGACCATTTCCCCTCCGTTTACTTACTTGTTCAATCATTTATTAATGTCGGTATGGACGAATGGACATGTATGTTATATTTTAGATTATAATCCAATATTACTTTATTTTCTGCTCAAATCAACCTAGCTTTCACCCTTAGGAAATCTTCCAGTTGACTCTCATGTTCCTTTGACATATCCTATAATTTGTTTTGGGTTTGAGCATTTCTTTAGATTCTGGTAATTTGGGCTCAGCTTGTCTATTTCCTGCTCTGGTCCTAGAATCAGACATTACTTTAAGGAGCCCCAGTTCCTTTGATTAGAGAGTGGTATTAGAAACCAAGTTTGGGGGCTAGATGCACCGCTTGATGACACATGGACGAACATTTCCGTGTGTAACCATCTAGACTGTATTCAATGAACTGTTTGTGTTCATGGCCCCACCCCCCTCCATGACCACACAGTTCGCTCTAGCCTCTTCCTCTGCTTATGTGTAAACTCCCACAACAGCGGTGAGACACCTACTTCCCACCACCTGCCACACTTGCTGAGTTGTGTGAAGTCTAGTATGCACCTGTATTAATTCCAGGATTGATCCATTAGCCTGTGGGAACCATTATGAATGAGAGACTCTGCCTGTGTGCTGTTTTTTTAAATTTACTTTTAGACTTCCAGGTCCACTCATTTCCAAAGCTCCTTAGATCAGTATATTTTTCACCCTTCTTTTCTCTGAGGTTGTTTTAGAGTTGAATACACTTTGATCCTTTTGTTACATTCTACATTCCATGCTGGGGTCGCTGAACTCTGAAGTGATTTAAAATTTGTATACGTTAAGATTCACTCTCTGTGCTAGAAAATTCAGTGGGTTTTGGTAAATGCATAGCACCATGTATCCCACAATACAGTATCATAAGGAATAGTTTCACCAAGTCCAAGTACAGGGCTATTCTATCCATAGTATACTGTATGTTGGATTTCATCTCTACTTGAGTCTACAATATGGTATAACATTCCTGGCTGCCCCTTCCAGACATGACATCATTTAAGTGTGTATTTTTCCGTGTGTCTCTTTTGAAGCATATAAAGATACCCTGTCTTATCCCATCTTTCACTTTTGGAGGACAGCTTGCTTGCATATAATTATACGTCGATTCTTTTTATTTTTCAAAAATTTTAATGTTTCACTTCACGTTCTTCTTATTTACGTTGTTTCTGATGAGACACCTGCTGTAACTCTTATCCTTGTTCCTCTTTAGGTTAGATTATTGTTTTCCCTCTGACTTTTTTTTTTCAAGATCTTTTCTTTGCCTTTGGTTTTCTGTAGTTTGAATTTGGTGCCCCTTGGTGTTCTGGGGAGAGGGTCGGTATTTATGTCACTTGGTGTTCTCCTACCTTACTGGGTCTGTGGTTTAGTGTCTGCTCTTCATTTTGGAGAATTCTTGGCTATTATTATTTCAGATGTTTCTTCTACACTGTACTCTATTTCCTCTCCTGTACCAATTTCACATATAGTACAACTTTGAAATTATTCCACCATTTTTGGATATTCTATATCTGGATTGCTTTTTTCCCATTCTTCTTTTTTTCTCTTTGAGTTTCAGTTTGGGAAGTTTTCCTTGATCTGTCTGCAACTTCACTAATGCCTTGGCTCCATTGCATCGACAGATGAGCCCATCGAAATAGCCTTAGTGTCTCTTACCATATTATTCCTAACATTTGTTTTTTTTATTCTTAGAGTTTCCAGATCTCTGCTTACATTACTCATCTGTTTTCCCATTTGTCTGAGTTTTCTCCTATATGCATCAGCAGAGTAATCATAGTTATTTTAAATAACCATCTTTTCAGATTTTGCTTCTTCTTGCTTCTTTGTATGCCTTGTAATTTTTTGTTGAGACCTGGCTGTGGCATTTCAGCTGGCTGGAACAAGAACTAAAGTGAACAGGGCTATGGTGCTAGGTGTTCTGTTACTATGGCCAACAGTTAGGCTGTGCTTGATACTCGATGCTATAGTTCCAGAAACTTCCTATTTCTTCAGTGTCATTGTTTTCTCCTCCCCTGCTGACTTAGGGCTTCCCTAGGTACTCTTCCTTATATAAAGTCTGCGTTCTGCAGCCCTTTCAGCTTTAATCCATTGTTCTATATCCCACATCCCTGCTGGTGTGGTGGTAAGATGTAGGGGAGGGGAAGCGTTTTCTAAATGGAATTTATGGTTAAATCTCACTGTTTAGTGGGACTGTGATCTTCACACGTGTCTCTCCAGTGTCCCAGATTTTCCTTTTCACCTTGCCTCCTACTCTGTTCCTTGGCTGCAGCAGTCCCAATCTGTCTCCTTGAAGCCTTGACCCTTGATGACTACATTTTTCCCCTTACGTGAGACAGGAAGCATACATGGGGCTGGACTGGGGAGAACGCCCTTCTCCCAGCCGAGCTAAGGTTCCGACACCTTATTTTTTTCTACTGGACACTAGTCTTGTGTCGTGAAGATTCTTTTATTTCACAATGATTGCTTCTCCCTACCAGAGCCAGGAGGACATGTTTCTCAAATCTTTACCAGTAATTTAAATAGCCCTACTAGTCTGCAGCTGGCATCTACTCCAGATAAGCAGGTTTTAGCTGTGATTCTCTGTATTTGCTCGTCTCTCCAGATTTTGAGGTAGTGGCTTAACCTGTGACCTCGATTTTCCAATCAATTAAGGAAAGTCATTGATTTTTAGTTGTCTAGACTTTTGTTGTTGTTGTTAAGTATGGAAAGATGAATTCCAAGTTATTTACCTTCCAGAGCTGAAGTCCTATACCTCTAATTTAAAAAAAACAAACATTTTTTTGGTTGTTGGTCCAATTGCTTGTTGAGCGATATTTATTTTTACCATATCCCAGACGTTGCGTGTTGCATGTAAGTAGATCATATGTGCTCTAGGTAATGCCTTCAGTCAGTGAGGTTGTCTTTTCCTCTAGTGGGCATGTAGAATGAGGCTCTGATATCTTGGGTTGGGGCTGGGTTGTACTTTTGGCCAGATTTGTTCCTATATGGTAAATGTTTGTTTCTTGGATATAGTGTTCTTTGACTTTTGCTTTATCTCCTCGCCCCCACCAGAATATTCTCCCCTTCCAAGTGTTTTGAGTTTAGCTGTCACCTCACACAAATTCAGAATGGCCAATGACCTGAAAGAGACACTGGCTTTGTTTTATCTGCAGAGCTTCTCTCCCTAATGGGACTTAGTTATATGAAATTCCAGTCTGTGTTGGTGTCTACGGTCCCCAGTTTCTGGCATGGCAGCAGAGCTCAGCAAATGTCTCAAGGGGAGACATGCTTGTTTGGGGGTTATGCTTTCAATCCATCACTCCATCCACAAGGGAAGGCCCAGAGTCTTCTGGCAGCATCTATCAGTTTGAGCAAGCTTAGTCTCCAAGTCATATTCAGAATTAGCAACCATACCAGCAGAATATCCTCGATTAGCATCTCATCTAGGAAAAGCTCTTGTATCTCTCTGGCTTAAGTTCTTCTGGTCTTCACCAATTCTATCCCTCTTCAATCCAATTTTCTGTCAAAGATATGAGTTATGTAATTTATCCAGTGTATCTTATTTTTTTAATGTTTATTTTTGAGAGAGAGAGACAGAGCACGAGGGAGGGACAGAGAGAGGGAGATACAGCATCTGAAGCAGGTTCCAGGCTCTGACCTGTCAGCACAGAGCCCGACGAGGGGCTTGAACTCACAAACCGTGATATCATGACCTGAGCCAAAGCCGGACGCTCAACCGACTGAGCCACCCAGGCGCCCCTATCCAGTGTAGTTTTAAAAAACTGGTTGTGGTAGGGGCACCTGGGTGGTTCAGTCGGCTGAGCCTCTGGCTCTTGATTTTGGCTTAGGTCATGATCTCATGGTTTTGTGAATTCGAGCCCCTCATTGGGCTCTGCACCATTAGCATCAATGAGATTGAGATTCTCCCTCTCTCTCTGCCTCTCCCCTGCCCACAATCTATCTTTCTCAAAAAAAAAAAAAAAAGACGAAGAAAAGAAGAAAGAAAAAACGACAGAAAGAAGGAAACTAAAAAATATTGCTGTGGAAGTAGAGGTCTACTTGTGTAGGTTTATATGGAATCAGAAGATATAGATCATTATTTTTTCATAGGAAAAATTAGAAATCTTTCATTTGGCAATTTTCTGTATGTACCGCGCTACCAGTAGGTATCAGCAATGCTACCTAATTCTATCTGTTGCCCCAAAGTGTCTGCAGTCATGTCCACATGCTCAGTGTTAGACTGCCAACAAGAGGAGGTGTCCAATATCGGTGTTTCCAACTTTGAAAACTATAACAAATACACCCCTGTGGTTCTTATGGGAATTTAAGGCAACCCAGTGGAGGAGAATTCTGCATCTGTAGAGAGGAGCGGAAAACATAATAGACAAAACTGCACAATATTACATGAAGCAGAAGAAAATGGGGATATCCTGTGGGACACTTTAATTGAAGCCCAGAAAATTGCAATTTCTTTAGAGTCGACACAAAGAACAGGAAACATCCGGTGTAGATTCACAAAGGACTACTTAGAGGTATACCAAAAAAAATGATACTAGAAATGATGAACAGGGGAGGAAAACTCAGAAAAGAAAGAAAAAAAGACATGAGCTTCAGAAAAAATTCTCAAAATGTTTCAACATCGTCTGATGCAGTGGGGTCAGTGTGCTGCAGAAAGGCCAGAAAACCACCACATTAATGTCTCGATGTCCCTGGCAAAGATGAGAATTGTCAAGCCCTTGGGGAAAATGTGAAACAAATAGTCTGTGTTGACTTCAACTTGGTTGGAGTGCAGGATAGACGGTGGAGGTTAGTGGGGTTGTAGGTTTCTGACTGTAAAGAGACCTTTGTTCATTTTTGATGTTCCTTAGGATCAAAGTGGCTGCCTATTCAAAATGTAAAGGTGTATTTTACACATGTACTTGTGGTGTGTGTACGTGTGTGCTAGTGTGAAGCTTGAAGAATTGTGTGTCACTAGGTTCGCCCGTAAGTATGAGAACTCTCCTTTCCAAAACAAATGAAAATCAATAATCTGCCATATGTGCTGTGTACTAAGGGCTCCCAAGGGACCAGTATCTAAAATCAATGATGTTCTGTAAAATTCAAGGCACATTGGGATGCCATGCTGGAGCAGTAGAGAGAGCATGGACTCTGCGGTCAGACTCAGGTGCAAATCCTGGCATGACACTTAACTAATAAATGAGCCTGAGAAGGTCATTAACCTTCCTGAGCTTCAGTCTCCGCATGTGTGGAGTGGGGATGATGTCCACCTCCTAGAGTTTTTATGGTGATGAAACTAAGTGGTACGTGGTGAACACCAAGCACAGTACTGAGTATCCGACAGGTGTCCCAGAAATGATAATGCTCGTGACTGCACAGTGCACGCGGAAGAAGAAAGATAGGGTTACAATGGCCGAGGCACGACCAGGAGGGACACTTCAGACTGAGGGGGAGGGAGTGGTGGCTGTGCCCTAGGAGAGGTCACGAGGCGATTAGAGGTGGGGGAGCAGAGGTAGAGGGTGAGGGATCCTGGTGCCAGGATGACTAGAGAGCACGGGTGCTAGGAAAGCAAGAAAAAATGATGGAAAATGCAGGATGCAGGTGGGAGCCCCGCAGACGCAATTCCCTGAGTGTGGCCTCTTCTAGGCTCTTCTGAGCGGTGGTTCAGTTGTGAGCCTGTCACAATGAGGTCACAACAAGTGGTAATCCACAGGTCCTACACTGTGACCACACCTCCGTGGTGGCCCTCCCGCGAAGCTAGTACAGTGTCTGACAAGTTCAGGATTCATGTGTGATCTAATCCTGCCCTCAGTAAAGTCACCATGTGGCCCTTGGCAGGCCATGCGACTGCATCCTTCCCACTAGCCCCATTAGCAGGAGGAGGGGTTGATATCTTTGAGGTTCCTTACAAAAGCTAAAAAAAACCCCATAATATATAAGTTGAAATGCCGTGTAGTTTTTTTTTTTTAAGATCAAAATAAGAAACGAGGCATCCAAGTGTAATCTGCAGGAAGAGGTAAAACTAATGACAAATTGTAAGAAGAAGAGGAAAACGGTGCCGAGGGTCAGAGTGGGTTACGAGCCAGACACACATCTTCGTTGTGGCCTGTTAATCGGGGGAAGGGGGCAGTGAGAAGGAGCAATTTCAACTTGTGCGATCAGGTCAAACCACCCTTCTCCGAAGCCAGCACTTCCACTTGGAGAAATGGTGGTCACCTTCCTCTCAACGAGGAGTCTCCATAGAGAGGTTCAGAATGGCATTCATTTCTGCTTCCGTGGCTGGAAGTGTTTTCTCTCCTATTTTTAGCCTTCTGCCCAGGCATGATTGGGCTCTTTGAGTGACTGGCCTCTTAATTAAATTTACCTGATGAAGGAAACATTTTGTGCTTAGTCAAACAGTGGGTGAGGACAGGGTCTGGAAATATATCATTGGGATGGAACAAACCTACTTGTAATGAGGTCAGAGAAGAATAAGGAATGTTTAAGAGAAATTGGCCACAGTGGGTGAGGGAAGGACCAGTCCAGTTTCCAGGGGCAGAAGGTTGTGTATGTGACCCCTCATTGCAAAAGATGTTACGATGATCAAGCTTCAAGCAAAGGGCTTCTGGACCTGCCCAGGGATGGGAAAGAGGGGGTTCAGTGTGATCTCAGTTTTCCTGCCAGGGAGCAGCACCCCAAAAGTTTACAAAGCCACACATCAACATTTCATCTCAGGGCTTCTGAAATGATGGTCTTGCCTCCCCTTCCCCCAACCTCTTCTTGTTTACACAGCAGGTCACAGTCATGAATAGGTGGGACCAGAGACCTATCACAGTGAGAGCTGTGGCCTGGGAAAGGAATCCATCCTGTGGAGTTCTGTTTTCCCCTTAACTTTCCCGTCAGTGGGGAATGACAGAATCGTGGCAAAGCGATGGTAATCGGGTCCTGGGGAGCAGCCGCTGGGAAGCTGTGCAGGGGAGCATTGCTATAACTCTTTTTGCATTTCATTCCCTCCTGTGGTGAGCAGATCCTGAGGTGACCCCCGTGATCCTTGCCTCCTGCTGTTTGTGCCTTCGTGAGCATAGGTGGGATCCATGGCAAAGGTGGCAAGATGTGTGTCCTGTGATTGCAGTGTGTTGGGTAAGACTCTGTCTCACCAGCAGACTCTCTCTTGCTCTCCTGCGGGCTTTGAAGAAGCAACATGCCATGCTGTGGACTGTCGGTGGAGAGATCCGTGGGACAGGGCACTGTGGGCCCTTGCAGGAGCTGTAGATGGCCTCTGGCCAACAGCCATCATGGGATTCTGTCCGCCTCCTGTGCGAGCTTGGAAGTGAATTCCTCCTCAGCCCAGCTTCCGATGAGAACACAGCCCAGTGTACACCTTACTTGCAGCCCTGTGGGACCCTGAGCAGTGGACCAGGTAAGCTGTGCTTGGAAGTCCTGAACCAGAGAAACTGCGATAATAAATAGGTGTTGTTTGAAGCCACTAAGGTTGTGCTAATCTATTAGGCAGCATAGAAAATTAACACATCTCCACAGACTATATTCTATGTGGGGCTTTTGATGCCTTCATGCTGAGAGTCCTTGAGGCCCCAGGTGACGGCATCCAGCCCTCCATTCTAGGCTGTCTACAGCAGCAACTGTGAGAAGCTATCCATGGTTGGATGACCTTCTGAAGCATGCCTTTAATCTTGAGGCATAGCCAGCAATGGTGGTTTAATTAACACAGTGGTTCCCTTTGGCATTGGATTGACCTCTTTCATGATCCTCCCACTGGGTCAGATCCTGGGCTGATATCTCAGCACAAATATTAGTGGTGAAGACAATAGCTGCCTACAAGAGTCTAGAACCCAGTGGAGGAGAGGAGTATTTAGATAAATAGGCTCAACTAAAGGCACATTCTGTTGTCTAAGTAGTGAGGCAATAAGAAAGATGTGGTCCATTCCTCTCTGAGCATCTGCCCCACTTTGGCCCCACTTGCTAGGCTGTCTGTCCTTCCACATTCAAATGTGCTCATCTGAGCTGACTTCTCTACCCATTCCCTTCTCTTCTACCATGGGGACACAAGTGAACCTCACCTCCTATGTCAGAGCCGGCTGATTTTTACGACATTCTCAAATGTGAATTTTGTTTTCTAAATGGTTTGTTCTACAGTGGTGCTCATTCTGTGCAAAATTTTGTATGGAGCGAACCTAGTCTTTAGCAGCACTGCTCTTTGGTTTCCCCATCTTCCTGCATCTCATCAGTCTCCCCTTCAGGATTCTGATCCTTCCCCTCTAGCAAATGCTGATCTCAAGACGATCATGCATCTGCTGGGTTAGTCATCCGGTCTGACAGTCTCTTCCAAGTGGACCTATACAGTGGTGGTGCCTTTTGTGGGGGTATTTGCAGATTCAGCTTAATCACCGTGGATGAAAAAGTTGGGTTATCATTTAAGCCGGTGAATTATGGGGGTGTCTAGGAAGACCCCGTCAGACAAGGAGGAAATAATGGTTGGCCTGTGGGGAAAACCAGTTTTTCCGATCTCATCTGTGACCAGCACCACGAGAGATGCGTGGCACATGGTATCACATGTGCATTTGCCTTAGCGGTTCTCCCCCGGAGCAGTTTTGCCCCCTACTGGACATTTGAGAATGTCTAGGGACATTTTTGGTTGTCACAACTCAGGGGTAAGGGTGTTTCTATTGGCATCTGGTTTTCAGAGGTCAGGATTGCTGCTTAATCTCCCCCAGTGCACAGGACAGTGTCCATAATAAAGAATTATCTAGCCCACAGTGTTAGCAGGGTTGAGATCGGGGCCTCTGGTTTAACAGACTCCGCTTCAACTCCACGTATTTGGCAAAGAAAACAGCAATGACAACGAAGATAGATTGTGTGAGGAGAATTCTCTCCACTTACCCATTTTTTTCCCATCAGAACAATCATTCCCTCCCCTTGACTCGCCGTAAGTGAAGCTCAAAGAGAAATAAAGTAGGTTTTTTTCCCTTTGAATTGCTGTTAGGATTTAATATTCATCTTTATTAACTTTATCCTGAGTGTGTACCTGAGGTGTTCTGGATTAGAGACAGATGATCATTATTCATTTAGAAAGCAAATAATGTCTGCAGGCTTCCCGTGTCTTGATTCTCACCCCTGGGGTGATGTGGTGGAAGTGGGCCAGAGCCACACGCGTGCACATACACAGAGTCTGCCTCTGAGAGAAGAATGAATTCCCTCCTGATGCACGGGGGGAGGAGGTGCTCCCTGGAGGAGGAATAGCAAGGATCCTGGGTTCTTGCTCTAACTCTTTGGAGTGTGAATTCATCCCTTCAAAGGCCAGGTGAGCCCTGGTGTCTAGTTTTCATGGCTCAGCGATGTTTCCAAGTCTCTGGACTCTAGACATCCAGCCAGAGTGGGTGTATCCTTCTGGGGTTCTCACACTCACCGCAGTCGTACGTTCCAAGGCTTCCAAGGCTCTCTCTGAGCCCGAGCTCCCCCCTTTGCAGACAACGGTGTCCAGAAAACCCTAACGCTGCCAGAACACATACATATCTTCTTCCCATCCAGCCATTTCCAGGTCCTCTGGGGACTTGGGGACAGTTTAAGGACCTTTTGTGACTCCCTGTCCTGGTATGTTCTCGTGTCACGCAGAAGAAGAGCAAGATGCATGTGTGCAGAGACTTCCTCAGTGGGATTGAGGTTCTTCCCAAACATCTCATCAGAGACTTCTGCTGAGAGGGGAGAGCACCTTCCAATCTGCAGACGGAGCGTTTACTGTAGAGAAGGAGCGTCGCGGAGCCTGTACTCCACCCAAAGGTAATGTCAGGGTGGGAATTTGGCCCTGGGGCCGACTGGTGGTGGGAATACTTCTAAGTTCCCCTGAAATCAGCCTAAGAGAGCTGTCATTTGCATCAAGGGCCCTGGCAGCTCTGTGTCCCCACCATGGCAGCCCTGACCAGGAGGCGCATCTGCCTTTTCACGGTTCTTTCCGCCATTGCCGTGCACGTGGCTCACAGTCAGGGGCCCTGTTCAAGGACAGTTGTAACACACTCTTGGCCTTTGGGGATTATTAGAAACAGTGCTAAAAATGAAGGGAGAGTCATCTTAAGATTCCTTCAAATTGTACTGTCTTGGGGTAAATGTGCTCTAAATTATTTCCAAGGGGAAAAAAAGCCATTAAGTTGCTACTGCATTATCTAGAATACAGGAGACCGAATAGCACATACTAGGAAGCAGGTGTTTGTAGTTTATGAAATAAAGCTCAAAGGCAAAACATTAAATATATTACTTACACTTCGTTGTGGAGATTGAAGTATTCGCTGGGGAGAAATTGGTAAGAAACCAGAAGCTGAGCTTGGATCCTGTCATCCATGCTGAGCATCCCAAAGGTGAGGGGCCATTCGGTCCAAGTCTGTGTTTTAGGAGGTCAGTGGCAAAGCAGGCTGTCAGGTTCCAGGGGTGCTCCAAGCCTCCTTTCGCCCAGAGAGCGACACAGACACTGGCAATAAGTCGTAAAGATTAGCTATTGGGCAGTGTCTTCTGTGGTTCCATCATGTGACATGAAACTCATTCTGTTTTTTTTTTTTTTTTTTAAGTAATAAGTAGGTATTTTCAAAGAGGATCCCGTTTGCACTGAAGCTCAGGGGGGAACATGTACCAGTTGCCATCCAAAGGTGTCCACTGAGCTTATAATTGTCCTAGGATGACACAAGTTAAGGCAGCCCAAGTCCTGCCTCCCAGAAACTTCCAATCCAGAACGGGCAGCAGAACTATCAAAAGGGATATTGGGCATCTGCCTCTGGCTTTATTTTCACCTAGAGAGCTTCCCCAGCTTTAAGCTTGAAGGTGAGGCGTATTCTCTAGAAAAGTTTAACAGACTAATGGGTCACTTGTCCAAGAGCAGTGTGACATGGCCCTGCGTGAAGTCACCGGTAGATGAGATGGTTTTAAGACTCTTCCATTTCACCTAAGTTAAACATACGGCACTCAGAACCCAAGGTTCAGAAGCCTGTCAAGGCTGGAGAACCGAGGGAGCTGTCCCTGTGTAGGCTGGCCACTGCTCTTTCCTTAAGGTCCCCAGGGTCTAACCAAGCCACGTCTGCAAGAGCTCAGGACATGGCCAACCCAAGAAGATATAAAAAAGGGCACAGTGTCCTCTGGTCTCAGGAGAACACAGAACCTGCCACCTGATGTAAGTGTGAATGTGTTTAATGAGGCACCCTGAGCTCACTGATACCACTGTTGAACAGGTGGCTCAGGGAATGAGATCAGGAACATGGCAGATACAATCCATTTCCTCACAGAGTTTTATAATTCAATAGAGCAGACAGAAAGTGTTAAGAAGCTGGTGACCACAACATGTGATGAGCACCTGAGGGAAAGACCCAGCCTGTTTCGGGGGTCATGGGAGGTCTCCCCAAAGGAGCACTGTTAGAATGTAAAGTGAGGCCAGGGCAAGCCCACCAGGCAGGTGGCCTGCAGTGTTGGCTGTGCCCTGGGAAGGTCCCAGAAGAATGCAGGGTTCTGAGCACTCAGAGTAAATAGCTAAGGACTTACTTGTCTCTCTGATAGTCAGAGAAACCCACGACACCCCCTCCTACTGTGACCGTAGACACCATTTTACCGGATGCAGTGTTTTTTGTTTGGTTTGCTTTTTAAAATTTCTCCCCTTCTCCCTCTTTCCCTTCTCTCTCTCTCTCTCTCTCTCTCTCTCTCTCTCTCTCTCTCTCTCTTTTTCCCCCCTTTCCTGTCTCTTTTGTAGACAACATAAGTCAACCTCATTCATACCTGTGAAGGCTCATCTCTGTGATGTTTCAGTATCTGCTCAGAACTGCTAAGCGACCAGATATTCTGCAAGAGACATGGCATCAGGAGGCACGGAGACCGAAGGTTTGGCACCGAAGGGTGAAGGCAGCACGGGGTGAGAGGGATTAACAGCAACCACAAGAACCCAACTCCAGTTGTGCATGTATTTGACCAAATTTAGCAACTGTTGGCAAACAATTTTTATTATGGTCTTTGTTGTATATTTGACTCTGGTCTGTTAGTGCTTGTGCTTTGTCTTTATAAAATCTGATGACCCAGTCCTGTTCCTGGCTCATGCAGAATGCAAACTACCGCTTCTCAGCTGGGGTGAGGGCCACGGTCCGGTATACCTAGAAGCAGCCCTCGTTACAAAACAGCACCTGCACAAGAGACCGGGAGACTTCCTCTTTCCGTTCCGTGCTCCCAGCATGGGTTTCCCAGGGAGAAAAGATCGGGCAAGATGGCTTCTCTCCTCTCCGTGCTCTGAGACTTCTGGGTTTGTGGAATGGGACTTCGCCAGTCTCGGGATTTACCGGACATGAAGGACGAAAGCCCTACAGTCCTTGAAGACACAGCAGGTCATCTCTGGAGACACTCACAATGTAGGAAGATCAGGTGAAACGACCTCATCAACGAGGGGGTGAAAAATAGGTCACCTGGTGTTTCGAAATACGGAGGCTTATAGAAATTCAAATAACAGACAAATCGGAATTTTGTGCTACAAAGTGATCTTTTCATGTAAGTTGCGTGTGCTGACCTGGACAGCTGTGGTGACATAAATGCTGTTAGTGAACACAACCTTTGAGCCCTGGGGTGTGACTTAATGGTCCCGGGCTCAGACTTACAATCGGTAATTTTCCTTTTTTTCTTTTTTGAGAAAGGTAAATGTGGGCCATTATTCTTATGGCCCCACATTAATGCTGGCATGCCTTGCAAAGAATCTCATTATATTACTTATTTCAGAGTCAAAGTGCTTATGTTATAAAGAAGCTAAAATTTCACCTGTAAGAAAATTGGCACAATTTCTTATTTTACCATCCTCAGTGCCAAGCATAAAAAATGCACTTTCTGTTTAGGCAATTTTGCACAGCAGGAAATTTAAATTATTTACAGCTTTCCTTGTCTGGAAGCCGAGGAAACACACCATTTTCCAGGCCACAATTTATACTGTGAAATGTTCTTAGGCAAAAAAAAAAAAAAATGGGAGTAAATTACTGATGTGTGCAAGAATCAGAGAGAGAACAAAGGAGTGTCAAAAAACAAAGGGTGTCTTTCTCTTGCTCTACCCAAGGTGGATGTAAGGGCAGTGCCGAGCAGTTAAACATCAAGACAGCTAGAAATTGTATTGTTCTTGGAGGCTTCTGCAAAATGGTTCCAAAACAACTGTGAATGACCCCCGGTGGGAATGAAATCATCAAAACCTGGGTGTGAAGTCGGAAGTGGTGCTGGATGGAGGAGAGCTGGGGCTAAGGGGGCTGCGTGAAGGTGGTCTGTGTCTCCTGGGAGTCAGCCAAGGTCATGGGCTTTGGGAACTCAGCATATGCAGGCCTGGGGAGGCAAAGGGAGGAACGAAAGTCGTTTTCCTGTCCTCTCTTCCCAGCCTTTGGTGTTCACCGGCCCTTTGCCCACCCTCCCTTCGTACCGAAGAGCCTGTGTGCTCTGAGCATCCTCCACGCAGCGTCACTAAGTGTTGCCATATGTTAATCAGTGTAAGTCTCCACTGCTGATGAAGAATTTCACGTCTTGGTTTGGAACCGATCGCCTGCCAATTCAATTAGTGAAAATGAGTCCATTAAGGTTAAGATTCTGGACCTGCATGGTTGGAGACCTCACCTGACAGTGGAGAGAGGGCTCTATGTGCCACTCTTCTCGGGCTTTCCTTCTAATTCTATTCATTGACTCATTTCAACTAAACATAATAACAAAAATGGTTTCTATCCACTGTGCAGCATTATGATGAGTATCATCAGATCACCTCTCCTCATCCTTGTCTCAAATACATAGACTAATTCAAAGTTAACAGTAGGGGAGACTGAAGCTCACATAAGTAGAAAGGGGTGCTGGTGAGATTCAAACTAGATGCTCTGTCTGCAGAAACTACCTTCCCCACTGCTCTGCTGTCCTGAGTAGCAAGCAAAGCCTCCTCAACTGGAAGTTACCACCGGATGGAGCTCACGTGCCTTCACTTACCGTCCATTACTGCAACGGCACATTGAGAAACCTGCCTCGTAGGGATCAGATTCGTGCAAGCATAAACAACTATTCTTTGAGCAGCCAACTGCTTCTGATCTCCATTGGCATGGAGAAACAAGGGCTAAAAAAGGTAATCCATGTTCACAGGTAAGAAGGAAAATTCCCCCCAGTGTAGAACATGGTCTGGACGACTCCTTTACAGACAATTCCCAGATGGTTCAAAAAGAACTCACCCCATTCAGGATGACTATTCCAAAATAAAGGACTGTAAAATCTATCTAAAGGCAAGGAAAGCAGGAAGGCATCGCAGATCAAGAAGACTGACCAAAAGAAAGGGACCATGGAACGGGCTACCCATATCTTCAGAAAGTCTTAATTAAGTCATCACCATCAAACAACATAAAGTGAAAGAGAAAAAAAAAAATGACCCAGACATTCAAGAGCACAAGAAAGAGCTCGTGGGAGAGAAAGAAGGTGGGAGACGGAAGGAGCATGCAGCGGAGGGTAACTAGTTCCGGTCCCAGTGTGCAGGTGTTCCAGGGGAGTGCTGGCGCTGGGGGCAGCCCGCCACCCCGCTGTCCGCACAGCTACCTCCAATCCTGCTTAAACTGGTTCAGGATATAGAAAGAAAAGAAAATCTTACTTTTTAGAAAAAATTGGAGCAAACACAGTTTTGTTATCAAAGGATAAAAAAAGTTAAAAACAAACACCATAGGCAAATCTTGCCTAATAACAGCATCCAGCAACACATTGGAAAAAAATAATGTCAAGAGAATTTTGTTCCCAGGATACAAACTTTCTTCAATATTAGGAAAGCCAACAGGGGCGCCTGGGTGGCTCAGTCAGTTAAGCATCTGACTCTTGATTTCTGTTAAAGTCATGATTTCATTATTCATGAGTTCGAGCCCTACAACGGGCTCCGTGCTGGGCAGCCCAGCACAGAGCTTGTTTGGGATTCTCTTTCTCCTTTCTCTCTGCCCCTCCCCTAATTCTCCCTCTCAAAAAATATATATACATATAACTAATGCAAGATATAGCAAACCAAATGAAATTGTGATTTCTGATTATTTCCTGCCATATAATCCATTTTGGGGTCATTTGGGCACATTTGCAACTGTGGATATTATTATAATAAAGTTGGGTATTATAATATTATTAAATTTGTTTCATTCAGTAATGATTTGTGTCCATGTAAAGAAATAGCTTAATTCTTTAGAGATCCATGATTTCTGTTATTTGCTGGAAGTCAGTCAGCAAGGTGTGTATGTACAGATATGGTGTGTGGGTGTGTGTGTGTGTGTAAAGCAAATAAGACAGGATGTTAGCCATTCCTGAATCCAGGTTATTGGGTTTATGATGTTTATTTTCTAATAATTTTACTCATGTTTAAATATTTATGATAAATACATTTTATATAGACACCTCAATCCACAGAAGACTTTCATGCTCCGTAGGGAAACATTGAAAGCATCCCCATAAAGTCAGGAGTAAAACAAAAGGACGTGAAGTGTTACTACTCTTACTGACCGTAACTGGATAGTCAATGCAACTAGAAAGGAAAAGGAAATTAGACAAGGAAGAAATAACATTTTCATGATGGAAAAAAGTGGAAAAACCAAGAGGAAACAGTTGAAAAGTAACTACACGTGAGAGAAGGAGTCAATACAGAACAATTAATATACAGATATTCATTGCTGTCATATGCCCAGTAGAAGGCGGTTATGATGGAAGAAAAAAGCCACTTACAACATCCTCAAAAACCGTGACATCACAGGGGATGAGCTTATGAAGAAAGGGTGAAGACCATGAAAGAAATCGGCCAAGCGCTGTGAAAGGATGTGGCAGACTTGATACATGGGAAGGCACCCCTGCTTGGACAGGACTCAGCTCTACGGAATTACCGACTCTCCCTCGGTGAACCCACACATTTCATATGATTGCAATAACCTAATAGCATTTTTGAAGGGAGGAATAAACAAGCATTATGAAAATGAGTTTTGGAACAAAATTGCAATAATTAAATCAATGTGATGCTGGCATTAGGAAAGACAGACAAATGGAAAAAAGACACATATAATACAGACCTCATTAAGTACAGAATTTCAAAATGTTATTTTAAGTTAGAGAAGAAAATTTTCATTATTAAATAAGGATTATATATATAACAAGATAGTATTTGGAAGAAATAAATTGTGGAAAACAAATTTTCAGTAGTTTAAACTATAAATATATATAAATAAAATATATAAGGAATATATTTACATATAAAGAATATATTTTATTATATAAATAATATGTATTTGTATATATAAATAATAAATATATAATATATAATAAATAAAATATATAATATAAAGAATATATATTTGTATATAAATATGTATTTGTATAAAGGATATATTTTTGTATAAATAAGAATACATAATAATATATGAAGAATATATATAGTATAAGGAATATATATTTGTGTACATATAAACAGTAAAAGCACTAAAACAAAGCACTTCAGCTGTTACATAGACCTGGGCTGATAAATTTCTCTGCATATAGCCCCGAACTGGGAAAAGCTTCACCACAAACAAATTCAAAACAGAAGTGATAATCTTGAAAAACACTGCAGTTTTTCTCATGATCGAAGAGTTAATTTTTCTAACCAATCCAGAGGAACGTGTTTGAAACAAAATAGAAGTCGAGTGGGCTGTGTACATAGGTAGTGGTGTCCCCCATTCCACCGAACACAAACACGGGAAGCTTCTAGACACGGAGACACAGTCCGCCCCGCCCAGGTCAGGACATGTGCGAGTTCAAGTGGTGCGCTGACTGAGGTTCCCCTGTCTGGCCGACGTGGATCAAAGCCACCAGCACTTGGGGAAGTTAGAGGGAGAGAGAAAGGCTGAAAATTGTCGCTGGATACATCTTTGGAAGGTGAATTTGGCTGTTTTTATTATGAATTTTAATTATGTTTAATTAATCATATTCCTTATATATTTATGACGTTTGATGATTTGTCAGTAACATTATTTACTAACCGTACAGAAGATCTTTATTAGGGAGCCTGTTAAGTCCATCAGGACACATTCACTTAATGGCCGCCATTACAAAGGAGGACGCAAGCGCTGCTGCTGACATGGAAACACCTCTACGTGAATGCGGAGTGAAGAACCGCAAACGCAAGAATACTGAGCCAGGGCGCTATGAGGCGGATACTTTTTCCTCACACGATTGTCTTGCTCAAGTCCGGGACACCCATTTCCGTGAGGACCCGCGGGCACGGGCAGCGAGACTCGCCCTGGGGGGCGGGCACTGGGAAGGGGGGTGGGGAGAAGCTTACATCCTACTGCACAACACTTTTGCCTTAACTTTTGTGTCATTTGCACTATTATTTTTTCAGATCATGACGTCGGTTCTGACGACAACAGCCGTAGGGGCCAACAGCACAGTCACACGTGCCAGACGCAGCTCTCAGAGCCGTAAGCGTCTCGGGCCACACGGTCCTCATGGCCTCAGGAGGCAGGTGCAGTCCTTACAGACCGTGAACGAGCCCAAGGCACAGAGTGGGACAAAAGACGGGGAATCTTCTGCCGTTTGCCTTGGCATCGCCGCGGCATCAGGGGTTTGTGGACGAAATCCCAGTAGGAAGGGGATTTTTCTGTGGTTGAGGACACTGGTTAAGAAAGAGGCTACAGAGGATGTTGAGGCAGCCTGTTTCCAGAAGTGAGAGTGGATGGGATCCAGACTCTAGGCTGGATTGGAGCTGGTTCAGAAAGAAGTTTCCTGCTCGTTTCAGAAGAGAAGGATGTGGGAAGGACCGACGCCGTCTGCGTGTAATGTGTATGGCTGGTGATTAGATGCTTTAAGGTCAGCATCAAAGTCCTACCGCATCCTTTGTAACAGCTGCTTTTAAATAAATGCATCATGATGGATCTACATGTCTCTTCTTATAGGTATTTAGGGTGCGTTTTTGCTGGGGGAGATAGAGCGCAAGTGAGCAAGGGGCAGAGAGAAAGAGTAAGAGAAAGAAGCGGGGTTCATTGGAGATGGGTCTTGAGCTCAACCGATGTGGAATTCAAACGCACAAACTGGGAGATCATGACCTGAGCCGGAGTCAGATGCTTAACAATTGAGCCACCCAGGCGCCCTTGTTTGTTTTTTTAAAACTAACTTTCTAGTATAGATTTATTACAGTTTATATGTTATATATTTCTACTATATTTCAATTTATGTTCTACATAATATGCAAGTATACAAATATAATCATATTATAATACCACAGTAGTGAGGGAAGGGGGTTCAAGAGCCTGAAGACCCACTGTGTACATCAAGTCACTCCAGCTCAGACGGCGAGAATCCACGAGATGGAGAATAATGGGGACGGGCTGGACATGGAGGCACCGGAAGCCTCCCACGCGGCAGGTGGGGACAGACGATGGTGCAGCCACTTTGGAAAACAGTCTGGTAGTTACTCAAATGTCTAAACACACAGCTGCCGGATGTACAACACTCCTAGATGTATACACAGGACAAATAAAAACGTGTGTCCACACAAACATCTGTACAAGAATGTTCATAGCGGCTTTACCCCCCAATAATAGCCAAAGAGTGAAACAACTCAAATGTCCCTCCACCAAGACGTATAAAGTGTGGAACATGCACACAATGGAGCAGTCGAGGACCTGGTATAACGTGGATTGAAAACCATGGGCTCCAGGAACCTGCAGACCAGCTGCAGAGACCCTGCTCTCGGGCATGGTGCCCCTTGCAGCCCCCCCCGCCCCCACCTGTGCATAGGAACCAGAACATTTATGCCACTGTTTGACTTGAAGGACATTTTGACGTCACTGGTTGACAGCTGGGCCACGATGACCCTGTCAATATGTAAAAATCACTGTTCTTTAAAAAATACCAAAAATCTGCGTACAACAGGCATTCTTGGGTCTGACTACAGCCCTAACTCCTACTCTTGCTAAAAGTTGTTTCCATTTTTCTATAGTAGCAATTTCTAGAGAGTTCCCCCACCCTCTGTTTTTCCCTGGCAAGGTATTGCTTTTATGATCAGAGAAGTAATAAGGAGTTTTTTCAAAGTTTATTAGAACAAGACTCACTTCTAAGCCTGGTTGCCCCAAATCACATGTTTTAAGGGGGTTTTATGATATTAAATCTATCACAGAGAGTATAGAAAGGACAGTCAGTTTTTGATCTCGGGGTTTCCTGCTCTAGCTAGAGTCAGGATAAAGAATAATTTTGTGGCACCGATTTCTTATCCTTCTTACTAGCCAGCCCAGTAGTTCAAGCAGGTGTAGTCAGTCCGGAGGAAAACGTATCGTGAGCCAACGCAGAACAGGGTCAGCGGTGTCGATAACTGGTTGTTTCTGTTTTTCCTAATATTTTTTAAATGATATGTTTATTTGTATGATGTTTATAAAATACACAGCAGGTGAAATTTTCCTCCAGTTCTGTCCTGCAGACACCCAGCTTTCTTCCTTAGAGGACGTACAAGGTCCAGATTCCCGCCACCAGAGCTCTTACACACATACACCAGCCAGTGGTTGGATGTGAGTCGGTACAGATGCACAGACATGCAGACATGCACATATCTGTGTATAAATGCAAAAAACATATGCATCCACAACACAGATGTGATATGCATACAGAGAGAGAGTATACATTTTTACGTGGATTGTAGCAACTCTACACATCGTTTCATGCTTTCCTCGCATTGTTTCTCCCACATCCTGCCTTAATGAACAATCTACAAACCGACATCAGCTGATCTAAGATGCCTTGATAACAACACATCTTATTATTTTATGTGCCACGAACAGGGGGGAAATGCCACTAATTAAAACACGCCGCAGCACTGATTGTCAAACTTGTCCAATTTCCAAAATGCATCTTAAAAATTGATGAAAATATAGCACGTTGTCCCTCAAGACTCTAGAATAAACTTCCAGGGATGGAGCTACAAGTTCAAGATGCAAGTTTATTTGTAATTTTTAAATATCTGACTGTGCCCACTGAGGCTCTGCCAGTTTACACGTGAATGCATGAAAATGCCTGGTCCCCGCTTCTCGAACTCAGTGTCTAAACAAACTTACTTCTTTTTTAATCTAATGAATAAAAAAAATGGCATAGTTTTATTTTGCTTTTTTTTCTCTTATAAATGATGCTGAACCTAACTTAAGAGCCGCTTGAGTCTTCTTGTCTGAGAACCATTAAATCCTTCCTGCATTTTCCTACTGACTCGTTTCTTTTTACACGGCTTTCCAGGTGCTTTTTCTGTTTTCAGGAAGTCAGCCAATTGTGATATGAGTTACACAATTTTCCCCAGAGTTTTCAATTTGCCTTTAATTATGGTGTTTTGCGTTGCAGATTTTTTAAAAAGCTTTTTCCTTATTTGTTTGCTTATTTGAGAGAGCGAGAGAGCATGAGCAGTAGAGGGAGTGGGAGAGAGTCCTAAGCAGGCTCCATGCTCAGTGTGGGGCCCAATGTGGGGCTTGATCCCACGACCTTGGGATCATGACTGAGCTGAAATCAAGAGTCGGACACTTAATTGACTGAGACACCCAGGTGCCCCAATTACTTTGCAGATTAAAAAAAAATGTTTTCATGTTGTCAAATGTCTCCATCTTGTTTTGTGTCCTCTAGGTTTTGTATCACACACAAAGAGGTCTTTTGAATTGTAAGATAATTAAAAACAATTCATCCACACTTATTTATGATACTTTTATATTAATTTTCCATGGAATTTGTTTTGATTTATGGTTTTAAGTATAAATTCATAATATATATTTTTTCTGAATGGCTCTCAAGTTGTCCCAGTGACATGAAACATCACCCTAAGCATATAATAAAATCCCACATGTATTTGGATCTATTTTTGGAATCTTCCCAAGGTCTTATGATAACCTACTTCCATTCTATCATGAATCTTATATCCTTCTACCTGATCCTGTCCTTTGGCTTTTGGGCTTAAACAAGTTTTTTTATTTCCCACAAAATAATACTCTCTCTCAACACTACATTACCCCACATCTGAGTCTATGCCTTTTTGCCTTTTATTTTAATAGCCAATCTTCTAGAAAGAAAACAATTTCATATTTTCTATCTTTTTCCATGTTATCCATGATCTAGATTCCACTCAATGCTACATTAAAATTGTTCTTAGGGTTTTTTTTTTAATTTTTTAATGTTTTATTTATCTTTGAGAGAAAGAGAGAGACAGAGATAGAGAGACAGAACTCAAGCAGCGGAGGGTCAGAGAGAGAGGGAGACACAGAATCGGAAGCAGGTTCCAGGCTCTGAGCTGTCAGCACAGAGCCCGACATAGGGCTTGAACCCACGAACCGTGAGATCATGACCTGAGCTGACGTCAGAGGCTTAACCGACTGAGCCACCCAGGCGCCCCTAAAATCCTCCTTGTTAAAGTCTCCAGTAGCCTTGGGCTCTCCTGGTACCTAAACAGCTCAGTAGCTTTCAACGGTGCTGATGGCTTTTGTAGCAGCCTGTGCTCAGCTTCGGTGGCATCACGTGTCACAGCACGAATGACACCGCCTCTCATCCCTTGGGGGGACAGTCCTTGATTGCCGTTGCAGGCTCTGTGCTTACCTGGCCGGTCCACGTGGCTTCTGGAGCCCGGACCATCTCCTCCACCTTCACTCACGCCCTCCCCAGGGAAACTACCCAGCTTCCGTGGCCATCCACCAACCCAGGACCCAGGTCCCTTCTTTCTCCAGCCCCGGTCTCCCCTGCGCTCTGGACGTGTTTCCGGTCACTAACGGGGCATCACCGCTTGGAAGCTATTTGACAAATCAAACGTGACGTGGCCGATTCTAATTCCACGATCCCAACCACAAGCCTCCACAGCTGGTGCCGAAGTCCTTCCTCACTGTGTCCCCTGCCAGAGTGAGTGACGACCCATCTATCCAGCTGTGCAAGCCCAGATTCCAGCATTGTTCCTGGAATGCCTCCTTCTGTGCTAGTTGTGTGCTGAGTTAAAAAAAAATTTTAGGGGCGCCTGGAGGGCTCAGTCGGTTAAGCATCCGGTTCAGCTCAGGTCAGATCTTACGTTTGTGGGTTCAAGCCCCGCGTCAGGCTCTGTGCTGACAGCTAGCTCAGAGCCTGTCGCCTGTCTTAGGATTCTGTGTCTCCCTCTCTCTCTGACCCTCCCCTGCTCATGCTGTCTTTCGCTCTGTCTCTCAAAAATAAATAGAAAACATAAAATAATTAAAAACAATAATAAATAAATAAATCTTTTAATGTTTTATCTTATTTTTGAGAGAGAAAAAGAGAGAGAAAGAGAGCACAAGTGGGGGAGACAGAGACAGAATCCAAAGCAGGCTCCAGGCTTCAAGCTGTCAGCACAGAGCCCGACACAGGGCTCGAACCCACGAACTGTGAGATCATGAACGGAGCTGAAGCTGGTCGCTCGACCGACTGAACCACCCAGGCGCCCCAATTGTGTGCTGAGTTGGCTTGTATTTGATTCATCACGGCTGACTGTTACATTTTCCAGAATTTTGGGTTGGTTGTTAAATGCCAAATTATAAAAATGTGATTATTAAAAATAAATGTTATTAACTTGCAAGTAAGAAAGTTATACTAAAACAAAGGTAATAAATATTTGAAACCCTCACTTCCTATTTCAGTGCATGTTGCTATTATCTGTGGTCTCGAGATTATTTTCCTCTGAGGCATCTGCCCGGGGTAATCCCATCCCGCACCCACCCCTTCCCAGCTCTGTCTCCAGCGACATCACGTTGGCCGCCTGAAACGTGCCATGGCGGGAACATTCCCACTACGGAAATGGGCAAATGTTACCAACCAGAGCTGGAGTAATTATTTTGTTAGTTGACTGGACTTAAAGTGTTGGAGGAAATGTCAACACCGCGGATTATGCTCGAGAGGGTGTCATGCCCTTGACCATGATGACCAGAATAACGCAAGCACTTGAGGAGAGCGCCTTCCAGAATTCAGAACTTCCCGGCCTCTTCAGGAAAGAAATAGGTCAGGTCACTGACCAACGATGGAAGTCCTGACCTACACCGTCATTGTTCCACTGTGCGTTTCTTGTAAACGAAAATAGAGACCAGGGTTTGTAGCCCAAACTTTATCAGTCAGAACGCAGGTTCTCCAGAGATTCAAGGGTCCTGCCGAAACGAAGACATATTGTGAGCATCAATTTGCGATGCGGAATGGACAACAAAGAGTATTCTGCACATAGCTATTATTTGCAAATTGCATGCTGCAATTTTTTATGACAATAAAGTTCCCTACCTGAGTCCAGTCACTGCTTCCTCCCAAATGAATTAACATGCTGGGCCCTAAGGCCTCCTTGGAGTCACTCCTGCTTGGCCTCGGTGCGGATGTGCCCCGGCCCCACCCTCTGGATCTTTCCCTCATCCCCGTTCCCACTGAGCCACTGAGAAATCAGCCTGGTGAAAGCCCCAGGCTTAGAGTTTGCTTGAGAAAAGAATTTGAATAAAAATCTGGTGCCTTATTCTTACTTCAAGTACAATTTGTTACCCAGCATGATTGCTAGAGGGGAAATGTCTAGGGTGAAGGGAAATATCAGCGGAGCGTACGTATTGTAAATGAAGGAGGTCCTGGCTTGTGCGGCACGGTGACTGTGTCACGGAAGCTATGCCCTATGCAAATGAGCCATTCTTTCCGGCTCACCTGCTGTCGCTGGGCAAACGGTGGCCAGTGCGTCTGCAATGCTCTTGCCGGTGGGAAGGAGGGCCTTGCCCTTCATTGCGGCTGCGCAGGGCTGGAAGTTTCTATTGCTGCTGTAACAAATCGCCACTGATGCCATGGCTTACGACACAAACCTATTAGATCACAGTTCTGTAGATCAGAGGCCCCGCACCCTGTGGCTGGCTTCTCTTCCTGGGGCCTCACAAGGCCGGAATCCAGGTTGGTCAGGCTGGGCTCTTACCTAGAGGCTCTGTGGAAGAATCCTCATTCCGGCTTGCTCAGGTGTGAAGGTTCATTTCCGTGCATTTACAAGACAGAAGGCCCTGTTCCTTTACTGTTTCTAGAAGCCTCCACATTCTTAGGCTCATGGCCCCTTCATCTTCAAAGGTAGCAGGGGCCTGTCAAATACTTCTGATTCAAATATTTCTACCTCTCCTTTTTTCTTCTGTTTTTCTTAAGGGCTCATGTGATGTCATTGGGTCCGCCATGATAATCTAGCATAATTATTCTATTTTAAAATCTTATTTATTTATTTACTAGAGAGAGAAAGAGAGGGAGAGAGACGGAAAGCAGGAGAGAGGCAGGGGGAGAGAGAATTTCAAGCAAGTTCCACACTCAGCACGGAGTCTGATGCGAGGCTTGATCCCATGAGCCTGGAATCATGACCTGAGCCAAAATCAAGAGTGAGATGCTCAACGGTCTGAGCCACCCAGGCGCCCCAATGTCTTTATATCAATAGCCTTAGTTACATCTGAAAACTCCTTTTTGCCAAGTTACATAAAATATTCATGGGCATAGCACCGGGGGTCAAAGTCAGGGGGACCAAAACCAGCCCATCCCAGTCTGCCTGTTTCCAAAGACCGACGTCCATCCGTCTCGCCTCCTGATGCCCTCAAAGGTCCCACCTCATCACAGCCTCAGCCCAGAGTCCCAAATCTCATCTAAAGTTCATCTGTTCCAGAGACTAGCACTCATCATCCGAATCAGGTGCAGCTCCTGGCACAGTCTTCTCCATCTCCAGGACAGTGGCTGAAGACACAAGTCTCCTGCCCCCACACAGAGCAGTGGGATGGGCATCCGTTAACCATGGCAAACATTCCCCCTCGGGGGAAGTCACCAGTCACAGCCAGGTGAATTTTCTTTTTCTTTCCTTTTTTTATCTAATGTTTATTTTTGAGAGATGGAGAGACAGAGAGTGGGGGGGGGGCGGGCAGAGAGACAGGGAGACACAGAATCAGAAGCAGCTCCAGGCTCTTAGCTGTCAGCACAGAGCCTGACATGGGGCTCAAACTCATGAACCGTGAGATCATGACCTGAGCTGACATCAGACGCTTAACTGACTGAGCCCCCCAGGTGCCACACTTGTCCCCTTTTTTTTTGCCAGGTGAATTTCTTAATTTCCAGGCTGGGGCTAATCCTCTGGGGCTCTCAACCCTGCCTCTGGGCTCTTCCTCCTGCCTGGAGTCACCCTTTCCTTTTTCATGAAAGGTGGCTTTCTCTTAGCTCGACAGTGGTCACTCTGCTTCCTGCCAGTAGAGTCTGTGAGGAGGGTCCAAAGCCTTTCCTGTCATCTTCTTGCTGCCTCTTCTGGTCCAAATTCTCAGCGCCTCAGCTCATTGAAAATTCTTGAGAACCGCGTGGGCCTCTGGGAACATCACAGAGTTTACACCATTGGATGAGAGTATCCTTAATGGGTCCCTCATCCTACAACGCCAGTGTCATGGTAAAATCATGATCGTGGAATTGTCTGTTTAGAATGTCTCTGTTTCTCTCCCCCAATTTTTGTAAATTAATCAAGGAGTGACAGGAGAGCGCAAGTGTTCATTTGTTTGATGTGAACTTGATTTCTGGAAATCTGACTTAAGGAAAATAATAATTGAGGAAGTAACTTGATTCTCTTTCTGTCTTGTGGTTATGGAATTGGGCACTGTTGTCATAAACCCCCATGGCTGACTTGTTCTTTGTTTTCTGCAACCGTGGACCATTTCATATCACGAATAAGAATGTTACAAAATCTAGGGGCTCCTGGGAGTCTTAGTCGGTTGAGCGTCTGCCTTCAGCTCAGGTCATGATCTTGTGGTTCATGAGTTTGAGCCCCGTGTCGGGCTCACTGCTGTCAGTCTGTCAGCGCAGAGCCCCCTTCGGATCCTCTATCCCCCTCTCTCGGGCCCTCCCCTACTTGTGCTCACTTAAAAATAAAAATAAAATATTAAAAAAAGAGAATATTACAAAATATCACTCAAAATTGCACTTTGAGAACCCCTGGTTGGAGATAAACGCTAAAATATCACATATGTAAATTAGATAGGCATATGTAAATTATACAGGCATCACTGGGATGTGTTCACGGTGGGCCCTTGAAAAAGCGGGTAATTTGGCAGAGGTAGTCACTGAACACTGCGAATGGCAAACAGCGCATTGAGAGGCGCCTGAAATCAAAGTGCAACAGAATTAATAGGGAAGCAGGAAATTTCACAGGACAACAGGAAACACATTATAGAAGCATCCTGACTGGGGTGTGTGCAGAGACATTTGAAGATGGTCTAACTTCTCAGTTTGACCCTTAATGAGACTCTTTGAGGTTGAAAAAGATTAGAAGAGTAAGTAATTGGAAGGCTAATCGAATATAAGCCCAAATGTAGAAAAAGGTCCAGATAAGTGTTCAGATTTCAACACACTGGTAACGTTATGCATGTGCGTGTGCGTGTGTGTCTGCGTGTGGGTGTGTATGTGTATACAGGTATCCCCAGTCTTCAAAAGTTTAAGCTAAACATCTTTGCTTTTACAAAAGACCTACACTGGTCCCTGTTCTCACTAATTGAAAGAAGCCTAGAGTGGATTTTCACTTTTATAATAAACTTGAAAAGTGGAAAGAGCGCCCAGCATTGGTTTTGCACTAAGCTATACTGGAGGCAGGGCGCACCCCAGAAGTGAACGTGCCCTGGATGCCACATGCAGCATCTTGGCCTCCAGCCGCCACAGCCCTGAGCTGTGTCCGTGAGCATCTGGGCTTGATCTCAGCTGATTTTGTGCAACCATTTAGCAAAATGTGTCCTAGGGCATCAGAAAAGCCTAAGAGGGGTGATTGCTTTGGGTCTAGGAATGCTAAAAATCTTTTCCATATAAATTAATGGTAATTGCTCCTTTGCTTTACATCATTTCAAATAGTGGGGGAAACCTGTATATGGACACACACACACACACACACACACACACACACACACACACGCAGCCTCCAAATGTCTGATTCTGTTACTGCTCTAGTGCTCCTGAGCTGAAATCTTAACATGGCCACAAAATGCAGGAAAATTCATCTGTTTTCAGGTCGAACATTCATCTCTGCATTTCAAGAATCAGAGGTTTTCAAACTGAAGTCCTAGGACCAGCTCTATCCATCTGCCTTATCCTCCCCAAAGATGATACTTCCTGAGATCCTCATACTCAAATTTAGAGGCTCCCAGCCTTGGTAACAGATGGAAAATATTATGTCAGTTGGGCTAGAGATGAGTGTTCCTATCCTCAGTTTAGGAAAAGTTACTCTTCTGAATCCCTTATTTATTAGTGTTTGTGGGAAAAAATGCCATTGAAGCAAAGAATGGGTTTCTACCGCCTTTCCTTTCCCCAGCCTGTTAGGCAGATTTCTTTTTCTTTTTTCTTTTATTTCTTTTATTTCTTTTTGAGACAGAGAGACAGAGTATAAGCAGGGGAGGGCAGAAAGAGACAGAGGGAGACACAGAATCCAAAGCAGGCTCCAGGCTCTGAGCCATCAGCACAGAGCCCAATGCAGGGTTGGAACTCATGAACCGCATGACCTGAGCCAAAGTCAGGTGCTCAACAGACTGAGCCACCCAGGTGCCCCGTCTGGTTTTTTTTTTTTAAGTCCTCTGAGAAAGAGGGACAATGGCCAGGAGGCCAGAGGCTCTGCATCAGTTCACACAGGACAGAAAATAGGATTCACTGGGGAAGAGGAAAAGAAGAAAGAGAAAAGAGCCAGTGGGCATAGTGTTAGGAAGGATTTGGGCACGTTGTGGAGACCAGTCAGGGGTGTGCTCTATCCATCTGATAGACATCAAATGTGGTGGGTTGCAATGGTAACCCCAAAACGATATACCCAGCAGAAACCTGTGAATGTAAGCCTTATTTTGGAAAAGGGCCTTGGCAGATCTAATTACAGACCTCCGATAAGATTACCCTGGTTTAGTGTGGGGTCCACATGACTGGCAGGTGTCCTTGTCAGAGAACGTAAGGGTGGAAACACACAGGAAGAAGATGATGAAGGAGATGGAGGAGGCAGAGACAGAGGGATTCAGCTACAAATCAAAGAGCACCATGGCCATCCCGGCCACTGGAAGTTAAGAGTCCTGGAACCGATTCTCCTCACAGCCCGGCGAAGGAAGCAGCCCACCCACACCTTGGTTTCAGACGTCTGGCCCCCAGAATTGTGAGAGAGAAAGTTTCTCTTGTTGTAAGCAGTTGGAGGTAAATGACTGTGACATCCCCTGGAAACAAACACACCGTTGCATGAGGTGGGGACAGGTAAGAAGGTAGGAGAGTGAGGGGAGGAGGCAGGAGGAGAAGAAATAGAGACTTATAAAGGAGATCTCATCCTTTAAAGGATTTTACTAAGTCCTCTTCTTTTCAGTACTTTAGATTCATTTAACACGTATTTCTGAAGTCCCGACTTCACGCCTGGGTTGTTCTAGGCACTTGGGATTCAGTAGCCAGTGGGACAGGTACATGGAACTTAGATTCTGTTTCGAAATGCCACACCGTCTTGGGGTGAGAACCAGCATATGCAGCGTCATGTGAGCTACGTTCCAGGGGCGCACCAGTGATCTGACTTGAGGTGCACTCCAGCCCTGGGTCATCCTCAGCCCAGAGCTGGCCACACTGTGTGCGGTGGGCTGGTGAGCAAGTGAGGCACAGGCCGACCCGGGTGGGTGGCAGAGGTGTATGAGTCATGAGCAGAGCTGGCGGAGAACCATGAAAGGGACTGAGGTGGTCCTGGCAATGCTTCAGAGGATGCGCAGGATGCATCTGAGAGAGAACCAAAACTTCACTGTGTTCCGTGAATTCCCTGAGTTGAGGAGGGCTGAGAAACGGCCTCATGAAATTGCTAGCTGGAGTTAGGAGTTAACCTAGTTAACCTGGTAGTTAATCTCGTCTCCATGGACAGTCAATTTCTTGAGAAATTAGAGTCTTTTCTGGACAGAGAGAGGAACCTTGCAGGGACCAAGGCTTGGTTCCTTCCCTTGGAATCGCTGATAGGCATACTTACCAGCCGGAAATCCACTGGGAGCAGAGTGGAGGCAGCGAGCAGGTGCTAGTGACCAGCACGGAAGTGGAGGTGGACGGTTGGAGAGGCTGAATTAGAAGCTGCGGTCCACAGGAGGGGTTATTCATGGACTCGGAGCCACAGAAACCTCTGTTGTCATAGCAGATGGTGCCGCTCCAGGGAATAGGCATAGGAGGGGAGAATCTGCAATTACCAGGAAGACAAGATCAGGCTGAGAATGTTCGGGTAAGGGAGGCACCGGACTGCCCCAGGATCACAGGGTCAGGTAAGACCAGGAAAATCCACAGCCCAGATTTTCCAAACCCATCGAGACCTTACCTCAAATCTGTAAGGCTGCCTGTAGTCTCCTTGGACTGCTGTTAAGAAGTTGCCACAAACTCAGTGGCTTGGACCAACAGTTTTCTCTCTCACTTCAGGTGACAGCTAGTTGGAGATCAAGGTGTTGGCAGGGTGGACTCCTTCTTGGGGATGCTGAGGGAGACTCGTCCCGGCCTCTCTCCTGGCTTCTGGCTCCAGGCACTCCTTGGTATTCTCTGGCTTGTGCACACATCCTTCCAGTCTCTGCTCTGTCTCCCCGTGGTGTCCTCCTAGTGTGAATGTGTGCATCTCTTCTCTTCTAAGGATACCAGTCATTGGATTTGGGGCCTGCCCTCCTCCAGGATGGCCTCATCTCGAGGTCCATAACTCCATCACATCTGCAGAGACTCCATTTCTAAAGAAGTGCACATTCACAGTAACAGGGTTGAACAAATCTCTGTTGGGGTCGCCATAGAACCTCATACCATGTCATGATTGCCCCTCTTGTCTGCCTTCTCAAGAGGGGCAAAAGTGAGTTGTTGGGGTGGTGGGGCTGGAGGGACAGGGGGAAAGGTCTAGCTGTGCCAGACTTGAGAGAACTTGGAGGGGAGTGGAGAGACACTGAGACATCTGGGAAGAGAAATACAGAAAGGGCCTCAGGAAGCGGGGATCTTAAAGTACAACACTGTGCACTGCACATCACGAGTGGAATCTTCTTTGGCCAAATTTGAAGGACTTCCTTAAAGATTTAAATTGCATTTCGATAACCATCTGGTAGCCAGACTGGGGATTCTTTGCGACATTGTTGCCACATAAAAAGAGATTGTCTTCTGGGTAAGAGTGAGATGGCTGGTTTTATATTTTTGGAGGCAACATGAAACAACTGTTTTCCCACTGGGGTAATATACCAAAAGCCTGTTTATTTATTTATTTTGAGAGGGAGAAGGAGGGAGAGAGAGAGAGAGAGAGAGAGAGAGAGAGAGAGAGAGAGAGAGAGAGAGAGAGAGAGAATCCTTAGCAGGCTCCACGCTGTCAGCACATAACATGATGCAGGGCTTGATTCCACAAACCCTGAGATCATGACCTGAGTCGAAATCAAGAGTCAGATACTTAATTGACTGAGCCACCCAGCACCCCCCAAAAAAACCATATTGTTTTAACTGTATTTTTCCTACCTTCCAGAAAGAGTTAATTCCAAGGAGTCAAAGGTATTGCCCAATCAACTGAAGACTGAATCATAAATATTGAGTGAGCAAGATTCTGTCTCGGCCCGACTTTATTTCTGGGACATCAGGCTACACCTGTGAGTGTTTCTTCATATGGAGAAAGGCGTTTTCTGGAAGAGTCAAGCTTCCATCCCCTAATGAGCACCCATGGTCTTGGCTTCTCTTCTGGAAACTCCCTGCAGTAAACCCGGTGCACTCACTGAGTGGAGAGCATGTGTCTGCTGAAGAGCCGTGACTTGATGCCGGCAGAGGGGAGAGCCACAGCTCGGTTTCAGCCATGTTACAAAGAACTCGCTCGAGTTAGAGGCAATAGGGGTGCCATTACCTGGTGTGTGGAACCGGGACGCCATCACAATGTCTTAAGGAGTCCTTATGTTATTGTACTTTTCTCCATAAAAGCAAATATAGAATCCTATATTTGGGATTCCCAAAAATGCATCCCATGGATAAGTCATTCCTTCTATTCCCCAGTTTTAACGTAGTTGATTTTCATGCATTCGTCCAGCACATACTGCTTGAATTCCTACTATGTGTTAAACTTGGCTGAGCTAGTGGATCAAACACGTTACTTCTCACACTTCCGGCCGCTGAATCGGTATTTCGGGGCTCACTGGTTCTCTTTTCCCGCTTCCGTGCATGGCCACACGGAGTCCCCTGTTTCTCAAGTACATTGTGAAAGCTGAATTTCCTTCTTCCACTTTTCTACAGCAATAGCAATAATGATTACAGTCAGAAGAGGTCAAGCTGATTTAATATATTAAAATATTAACTTGCTAGCCAATTTCAATGCCAACATTTAAAATTACTAATGGAAAAAGGGTTAAATGTGACAAGAAAAATAGGAAACTCAGGTACATTGTGCCCGTCAATGACCTTGGGAGCCTGTTATAAAGTCTCTTACATTTTGAAAGGATAAAATAAATGGTTGTAGAGAGACGTTTAAAAAAATCATATGCAGTTATACAATGGGGGCCTGTTTGCGGTAATGAACCAACCTGACGTCCACCAGCCACGCATCAGTCAACGTTAACAATGGTGACATTGTGTGCTCGCAGGACACAGAAGGTTGTGATGTGAAAATTATCCTTCTTTCGGCTCCTTCAACCCTGGTTCCAAATTGAACGCTTGGAGAAATATTTGGTTAGACCTGTGCTTTCAAAATAAAGCAAATGTACTTTAAAAACATTAAAATAAGTTAGAGACAATGGCTTTACCAGAACCATGTGGATTAGGTGGATTTCGCTGTAATTTTAGACGAAACAAGGTTAGCTTCAGGAAAGTCTCCAACGGTAGTTTTAAAAAGTTAAACAAAACCTGCCAATATGTTGGCATTCCACGCTGGCTGCCTGGGGGTGGAAGAAGTCATGGCCTCAAACAGGACTACCTCAGAACTATAACAGGTGACTTATTAAGACCAAAGAAAATCAACAGGTATAGAGCATGCCTAGAGTTTTTAAAGGATTTTAATAATTCTGGGGTATCTAGGTGGCTCAGTCAGTTAAGTGTCAACTCTTGGTTTTGGCTCAGGTCATGGTCTCACAGTTCGTGGGTTCAAGCCCCACATAGGGCTCTGCACTGACAGCTCAGAGCCTGCTTGGGATTCTCTCTCTCTCTCTCTCTCTCTCTCTCTCTCTCTCTCTCTCTCTCTTTCTCAAAATAAATAAATAAACTTTTAAAAAGGAAAAAAAGGAATTTTAATGACTTCAACTAAAATTATCAGTAGACAAAGATGAATTTACACAAGGTCTACCAGTAGAAGGTCAAAGCAAGTTTGTTATGCACAGCTCAAAAGGAGCACCTGTCTGAAGTCAAACCAAAAACAAACTAGCTGATATTGAAGCGGAAAGGGGACTGCTTTGTCCAGAGCGTGGAGATAAACGACAGGTACCCGCCTCCCCAGGCATCACTTCATCCTGCACAGCACCTGGAAGGTCTTTTCAGTGAGGTGGAATCACTACAAGTTCAGCCCAAGGGTTTTCCAGTCTCCTAACAGCCAGAGAAAACCCCTGCTCCCTACCAGGTGTCCAAACCTGGGCTCTTGTCTCTGGCTGTTTCTTCCAGCCTGCATATCGCAGACGGTGAGGCTCCCTCCTGCCCCTTTGTTTTTCTTTCTGTCCTTTCTGTCTTTTCACTCCCCACCCCCACCCCACCCCCAGCACCCAGCCCATTCATCAAGACCAGGAGTCCTTGGCTCACAGGAAATCTGGAAACCTCTCTCCTGCCTTTAGGAGTCTGATCCCCCTGAAGGGCGTCCACTAGTGTCTTGTGGATGCTGTGAGGAACGACCACAGACTCTAGCTCCGAACAGCAAGAATGTGCTCTCCTACACGTGCTGGAAGTCAGAAGTCCACCAAGGGTCATGTGGGGCAAAAATCATGGTGTCACCAGGCCTGGCTGCTCCTGGACACTCCAGGGGAGAATCTGTTCCTTTGCTGCTCATGTGGTCTGAGTGTTTGTGTCCCTTGCCTCAAATCATGTGCTGAAATCCTAACTCCTAACGTGATGGTATGAGGAGGTGGGATCTTTGGGATGTGATTAATCATGACTGTGGGGCCTCACGATGGGATCAGTGCTCTTATGAAAGGGACACCCTGCCAGAGTCCATCTCCAGCAGGTCCAGGGCTCCCTGAAGGATGGACAGTGTCGGTGGAAGGGGGAGGGAATGAGAGAGCCACGAGTTTCTTTCTGCTCACCAGGCAGGCATCTCTGCCCTGACCGGAAAGCCAGCTTTATTTATGGAAAAAACCGTATGGGGCCAGCAGAGAAGTGGCAATTGCCTTAGACAATGATTTCTGATGACAAATTTCTTTGGCATGTAAAAAATCCCCCAGAACATAGATTGGTAGAAGACTATTGCATAATCTTTATCAATAGTGATCGATTGTAGGTAATTAAGATGATTATCATATGGGGAAAGAAGGTGTCCTCAGCATTCAAATGCAAGGCAATGTTTTTAGCATAGCAAAGGCAGAAGTTAGTTCTTTGTGAGCAGGGGTCAATAGCCTGTTTTCTTGAGGGGAAGTAAAACAGGTTTCTCAGGAAATGTAATATTTGCTCCCATAATCACAAAAGAAGAAATTCCTACAGTAAGTTCCTTCACAAGGTGCAATCAGCATATGTTAGGATAAGGGGGCAAGTCACTCCTGATACCAGTCAAGAAGGTGCCTTGGGGGTCGGTGCTGAGCAAAAGTAATTGAGGTGGGGGGTTGGCATCGGTCACCATCTGATGGTGGGAGGCCTTGCAAACCCGCCTGACCTCACAAGGAGTTTTCTCAACTTAGTGAGTTCAGAAAATGGCTCCCAACAACACCCCTTTCCCCCTGCAGCTCCCTCACCTTCTCCGCCTTGGGGGGCGGGGGACACAGGAAAACGCCTGCCATCTGCACCCCACAGGAGGGCTCTGTCCAGGCCCCGGTCATGCAGACAGCTGGTGACAGACTGCGGCCTCCAGAGCCGAGAGGAGTAAATGCCTATGTCTGGATTCTCTGGCCAGCGGCGCTCGGGTCGGCAGCCCTAACCGACTAAGGCACTTGCCTTTCTCAGCTTCTGAAAATTATCCACATTCTTTGGCTTGGACCCCTTTTTCACATCACCCTGACCTCTGCTTATGTCATCACATCCCCGACTGCCTCCCCTCTGTCCTGTCTCCTTTTTATAAAGACCCTAGAGCTCGCCCTGGACCCACCCACATAATCCAAGATGACGACCCCATCACAAACCCCATAATTTTTTTTTCTTTTTTTTGAGAGACAGAGAGAGACAGCTCGAGCAGGGGAGGGGCAGAGAAAGAGGGAGTCACAGAATCTGAAGACAGACTCCAGGCTCTGAGCTAGCTGTCAGCACAGAGCCCGATGCGGGGCTCGAACCCACGAACCGTGAGATCATGACGCGAGTCGAAGCCGGACGCTTAACCCACTGAGCCATCCGGGCGCCCCACAAACCCCGTAATTTAGCCACAGTCACAGGTTCCTTCACCAGGTAAGTAACATATTCACTGGCCCCAGGGATTAGGATGTGGACACCTTCAGTGGCCGTGGCGCCGCCCACCCACAGGGCTCATCAAAGTGTCCTACACAGAACGTGTGCTGTCTCTACCAGTAGCTGGGATCTGCCAGCCTGCCCGAGAAGTTTCCAGCCTCCCTTGCGATGCGTGCTGGCCATTTAGAGCTCTGGTCCCTAATGCAGCTGGTCTGGCTGAGTAACCTGGCTCTCAGGCCTTCTGCTAGTGTCGGGCTAGGTTCCTGAAGGGGGAGGGGGAGAGGAGCCAGGGCATTTCATATCGCTGTCAGGGTGGGCGAGGCCTCCGGCATCAGTGCTCGGCCTCCATCAGCAGTGCTCAGCCTCCGTGATTTCCCTCCTGCTGGTGGCCCCCCTCCGGCTTTTGTCCCCTGCCTGTGCACCTCCAGCGGCAGGTGTGGGTGCGGCTCCCCACGTGTCTCTTCTCCGGGTTGTCTCACGTCCCCCTGTGTCCTCTGTCAATTCTTCTCAGGACCTTCTATTCAATCCTCCCAGTTACATTCCTTCTATTTGATTTATCTGATAATATTTTGTTTTCCTGGCTAGACCCCGCTGGATGCACCATTTCAATAGTGTCGGGGAGGCAGAGATAGAAAGTGGGTTGAGCCTGGCTCCCAGGAGCTGACGGGGTGGCCGAGGTCATACTGGACCAAATGGGGCCATGCAGCACAGGGTGAGGCGAGGCCACAGCCCTGCAAGGCGCCGTGGGGCGTAGGGACGGGACCCTTCTGGAGACTTGAAGCCTAACTCACCTTTGGGTTTGAAGACAGTGGTTGGGGAGGACATTTCAGGAGGAGAGAGGGACTCAGCAGGAGCACAGAGGTGGGAGGGATGGGGCAGGGGCACTGAGGAGTGGACAGGAGGCCAGCGAGGCTGCAGGCCACGCACACCCCTCATGGGGGAGGGGAAAGGGAGGGCGGTGAAAAGCGTCAGGCTGTCAATCTGGGTCCTGGAGCTTCTGCAATGAGTTCCTGCAAACCCGGGCTTAAAACACCAGAAACCTATTGTCTCGCATTTCTGAAGGCCACAGTCCCTTAGGAAGGTGTGGCAGGCTGTGCTGTCTCAGACCTTTTCCAACCACTGGTGGCTGCCTGCAACACCGGTGTCCCTGGCGTGTGGCTGCCTCTCTCCTGTCTCTGCCTGGCTGTCACGTGGCACCCCAGCGTGTACCTCTGTCTAGGCCCTTGCCCAAATACCCGACTTCTCCCAAGGACACCAAGGTCCCTCTCCGTGTCTCACCTGCTTGTAACTTACACGTGGGAGCCTGACCTTTGGGCGACACAGGTTTAAAACTCATGGGTTGGGGTGTCAGGGGGCTCAGTCGGTTAAGCATTTGACTCCTGATTTCTGTTCAAGTCATGATCTCATGGTTTGTGGGTTCGAACCCCACATCAGGCTCTGTGTTGACGGTGCTGAGTCTGCTTGGGATTCTCTCTCTCTCTCTCTCTCTCTCTCTCTCTGCTCCTCCCCCAGGCACACCCTCTCTCTCAAAAAATAAACTTAAAAAAATAAAATAAAATTCATGGGTCCACTTAGACGTAGAATTTGGGGGGTTTAGATATGGTACAGCCCTCTAAATATATTCCCTCCTCCTTATGCTTTTCTTTCCTCTATCTTATTTTAAGAATACAGCATTTAATACACATAACAAATAAAATATGTGATAAATGACTTTTGCAGTTATCTGTAAGGTTAATAGTGCTCAGTAGAGAAGTTTTGGGGGAGTCAAAAGTTATGCTTGGATTTTCAGCTGTGCAAGGAGTCAGGGGCTGTTCACGGGTCAACTGTATTTCTAAATAATATCACACTCATGAGGACTGGGGGTTAGGGTTTCAACATATCTTTTTCATGTGGGGGACACAATTCGGTCCACAACAGGCAGGTGATGGAGAATTTTCCAGGGCCTTGCTGAGGCGTCTATTTACCTACGGCTATGGCTTTTACTGGGGTCAGGAACACAAGGGAACTCTTGTCTGCTGCTACCTTTTCATGAGCATTTATTTATTTTTTTTTAATTTTTTAAAATGTTTTATTTATTTTTGAGACAGAGAGAGACAGAGCATGAGCAGGGAGGGACAGAGAGAGGGAGACACAGAATCTGAAGAAGGCTCCAGGCTCTAAGCTAGCTGTCAACATAGAGCCCGACGTAGGGCTCGAACCCACGAATGTGAGATCGTGACCTGAGCCGAAGTCGGACGCTTAACTGACTGAGCCACCCAGGCGCCCCCATGAGCATTTTAATCAACCAAAATAGAGCTACCTTATGGCCCAGCAAATGCACCACTATGTATTTAACCAAAGGATACAGAAGTGCTGATGCAAAGGGGCACACGCACCCCGATGTTTATAGCAGCGCTATTGACAATAACCACGTTATGGAAGAGCCCAAATGTCTACCAACTGGTGAATGGATAAAGCAGACGTGGTAGATATATACAATGTATCACTCGGCAATCAGAAAGAATGAAATCTTGCCATTTGCAACTATGTGGATAGAACTAGACAGTATATGCTAAGCAAAATTAATTAGTCAGAGAAAGACAAATATCATATGACTTCACTCATATATGGAATTTAAGATACAAAACAGATTAACATGAGGGAAGGGAAGCAAAAATGATACAAAAACAGGGAGGCGGATTGGGGCGCCTGGGTGACTCAGCCAGTTAAGGGTCCGACTTCAGCTCAGGTCATAATCTCATGGCTCATGAGTTCAAGCTCTGAGTCTCATTCTGGGCTGACAGCTCAGAGTCTGGAGGCTGCCTTAGGTTCTGTGTCTCCCTCTCTCTATTTCTCTGCCCTTCCCTTGCTCATGCTCTGTCTCTCTCTATCCCTCAAAAATGAATAAAAGTTAAAAAAGTTAAAAAAAAAAGGAGGGGGTTGAAACATAAGAGACTCTTAAACACAGAGAACAAACTGAGGGTTGCTGGAGGGGAGGCTGGTGGGGGGCAATGGGCATTAAGGAGGGAACTTGTTGGGACAAGCACTGGGTGTCCTGGGTAAGTGATGAATCACTGAATTCGCCCCCTGAAGCCATACTACACTGTATGTTAATTAACTTGGATTTAAATAAAATTTTACAAAATAAAAAAATAAATAAACCAGCCCAGTCTTTTATCAGCAAAAACAAAACAAGACAGAAACCTTCCCCAGCCCCACGTGTTAACATGTCTCTCTTCCTCTTAGGAGACGACTTGTCCACACTGGCTGGCCCCTGCCCCTCACATCCCTCTATTCCTTTACCCCGGGTCCCGACCCCTGTGACTTTCTTGTGCCCCCCGTGTGGCCACCCTCCGTCTCTCCGTCTGCTCCCTGATGATTCTCCACTCTGCTAAATAGTGGCACTTACCTTCTCCAAACTCAGCTTCTCCAAAACGGAACCATCTACCTCCCGCTGTGGAGTCGCCCACGCCAGTGAGTGACCCTGCTAACCCCCGGCCCTCCAACCAGCTCCAGAGTCACCCCCAGGGCTGTCCCCTCGCTCATGCCAGGTCCCCGCATCCTGGCACCTCACCGTCTCTCACGGGGATTGCTCCACCATCCCCGAAATGATCCCCCCCGCCTCTCTGGCTGCTCCGAGGATTTCAGAGCAGGGGTTTTTCTTGAACGTGGATCTGCTGTGTGCCTTGGGCCACCTGTAAGCCACAGGCTGACGGCTGGCGGGCCGCAGGGGCTGAACCTGCCGACTTCCGCTTCTTACCCTGCGGGCGTGTGCTGTCTGCACGCACCCACTCAAGTGCTATGCGACTCACACTTGCATCCCCCAAACATGCTGCTTCTCGCCTCTTTACTGCAAGGTCGCTGTCCAATGGAAGGGCTCCCTTCCTTCCTCTCCACCCAGCCAGTGCCTACTCATTTCTTTTTAATGACACAGTGATCAGAGAGACCAGTGAAAATCAAGGCCACAATTATCCTCCTGTGACTACCCACTCCCTCCAATCCTCCTCACGCAGGACAAATCCTCCTCACGCAGGAGCCTGACTCGAAAGCAGATCCAGCCCCCGGGCCGCCTCCATCGCACATACAGTTTCCTAAACTATGAGAGCATTTCCAGTAGTCGTCGGATCCCTAATGGAGCGGGTAGAGCTGGCGGTTCCAATTACTCTCTGATGTCCAAGCCAAGAAGGTCTAATTTACATAAATGACAGAAAATGCGTGCTCCTTTACATCAAAGCCCTGTGCCATTCCACACGGACCTGACCATCTGGGAAGGGCTTGGCTAACAGATTCCACTTCTGAAAGCACATCCGAGGGAAATCCACCAATTTATATTTTCGGAGAGAGCAATTATGTCCATATGGAAATGGGCCTTGGCTGTCACCTGTGCGACCACTTTGCTCTCTGCGGGCCAGAGCAGAGGGGTGCGGCGGAAGCTGAGCCCCTCACGTGACTCAGCTCACCGTGGGGCCAGCAGACACAGGTGGTGGGTGTCACCTGCCCAGGCACCTGTTCTTTCTGATGGCAGTCCTCACCCTCATCAGAGCGTAGAGAGGAGAAGTCGACTGAGATTTAGAATCTGTTCCCAAAGGGCGGCTCGCTAGCTCTGTGATCCTGGGGGAGCTGCCTGTATCAGTGTGGTAGTCCATCAATCCCTGGGGGGTAGCGATCTCTTTCCCGCCAATCTCAGGGATCTGTTCCATCTGCCATTATTCGTCTATTCCAACATGCATTCCTTCTCTTGCTGGGCATTGGGTACTGCGCTGTGTGGTGTAATCTAGCCAAATAGAATGGTCCCATCAGGAGCCTCCAGACTCACCTCCCCACCTTGGGGAACCCCACATGGCTCCTAACACACACAGGAAGCTCCGTGGCTCAGGCCTGCTTTCAAAGATGCTCCCGGGGGCTCATGGGTGGCTCAGTCGGTTAAGCGTCCGGCTTCGGCTCAGGTCATGATCTCGCGGTTTGTGAGTTTGAGGCCCGCTTCGGGCTCTGTGCTGACAGCTAGCTCAGAGCCTGGAGTCTGTCTTCAGACTCTGTGTCTCCCTCTCTGTCTGACCCTCCCCTGCTCACGCACTCTCTCTCTCTCTCTCAAAAATAAATAAAACATTAAAAAAAATTCAAAGATGCTCTTGGAAGGGAAAAGCTGGGCTGTGCCTCTGACATCAGGCCTGGGTCCCAGTGCTCTCCAGGGGTTTCTAGACAAGACCACTGTCTAACCCTGGACCGCAAATAAGAGACATTCCCTGCCCCGGAGATGCTTCCTCAGGGTCTCACATGCAGGAAAGAGAGAGTGCTCCCCCTCTGCCCACACAGGTGAGTGTGGGCGCCTCCTTGTTTTCCAATAGGGTGTTCATTCAAAAAGGAGGAAGAATTTAAAACATGCAAAAACATAATCTCAGAGTGCTCTTTCCCTTAGGTCCTTTGATCTGAAGCTAGCAAATTAGGAAGAGTGACTTTTTCAATTCAGAGGGCAGAGTTCAAGAGGGGAGTGGGGTCAACATCCTAGTTCCTGCTTCCAACTTAGAGAGAGGCTTCCCACCTGGTTAGAAGAATGAATCCTGTTTAAATCAAGGGCTCAGACTTTGAACTAAAGAGAGATCTAAGCCTTACCCTCCACACACACCCCTGCCAAGCATGTGTGAACCTCTTTACACATGGAGCGTCTGGAATTTTCAATTATTGAAAGAAAGCTCAGAGCCAAGTACTTCCTCGAGGAGCCCAATGAGACTTAGGCTAAGGTTCTGTGTCACCCCTGGCATTGATTAACATTTCCAGTACATTGGCTTAAATCCGGGTGTTTTAGCAAGGGCATGGCGAATGCAAGAGGAATAAATAAATAAATAAAGGTTTGCGTGAAGAGAGGGCTCAGGTACTCCCACCCTGAGGATCGTGTTTCTGGCTGTGATTTATACAAACAACCCGAGAGGAGGCAGGTCAAGCGTCCGGCTCCATCATCTGCTCTGGCTGGGCACCTCTGCTGCTGCTCCCTCCCCAGCCCTGCCGCCCCCCTCAGTATCATCCAGATGGCGTTCCTTGGCCTCACACAGGGATGGGCTTCCCCAGGGTCTGCTGTGTCTCCTCCAGGCCTCGTGGTTGAATGGGGCTCTTTTTCTTGTTGGCTTCCTTTTTCTCTCCGTGGCCCAACTCCTGTTGCCTCCTAACACGTCTGACCAATGAAATTTGTGAGGTCATGATTTCCCCCTGGGCGAGTAGTAAGTCCTCTCCCGCTCCCCAACGCCGCATCAGAAGGAGAGACTTCTTCCCCTCAGTTCCAATTCATGGAATCAACTTGACTTTTAGGCTGGTCTCTCTGCTGCCTTTCGAAGCCTCTTGGTGTGAAAGGCAGCCAATGGTGGTCACCTGGACACTGAGCTAAAGGATGGCGTGTGCATGAAACTGCACCAATGCACCATGAACAGCGCAAAAGATGGCACCCCTAGTGGGCTGGGCGGTCCTGCGGTGTTACACCTGGAGTCCGTTATCACCCGTAGAATTACGCCTCAGGTTCTACATCCTGTGGTGCCACTTAATTGCAGAAAGAATCGTGTTGGGTGTGAGCATGCTCCAACGCTATCACGCACTGTGCGCGCCAATCCGCAGTGCGGGCCCCAGGAGCAGGGCCGTCCACGCCCCTCGCACCAGGCTTTCTTTGGGATTCTCCAGCTGGGAGCCACATACCCTCCTCCTCGGGTCCTCCTGCATTTACGCCTTTACTTCCCTACAAACACACACTTACATCCCCTTCCTCAGACCAAAACCAGGCAGCTGGTCAACCTGACATCGAGAAGGGATGATCACGAGAACGGAAAACAGCCTTCAGAGCCCCAGATCAAGAAACATATTTTCGTTTTGCATTTCTAGAGACATTCAGAACAATTCCTGCATGTTAAAAATCCATCTGGAATCGTTGAAATTGAAATGTGGACGGCGTTACATTGCACTAATCCATTTACAGGGGTGTGAATTGCTTCTCAAAGCCAACCGCCAGACGGGCTGCTTTATTTAATAGCTGGAATGCTAAAGTTCTTTCCGGTGAGGAGACAGTTTTGCCACCAACTGTGGAATCTCCCCCTTTCTCCTTTTGTCCCGAGGTGGCCTGGCGGTGGTCCAGGCTCTCCCGAGACCTCGGTACCTGCTCAGTCTGCTCCCAGCAAGCACAGCCTTCATCCCACACCGACTGAGTCTCCAGGAGACAAAAAGGGGATAAAGAACCCGTCCTGTTTTGTTCCCGTGCGGTGATGGCTCAATTCTCATAGTTTATGGCAATAAAATATGCAAGGCTGTGATACCTGAAAAGAAGGAAGAGGAATCCTTAATAATTTGTCCACAAAGAGAACCATCAGAGAAAGCGCCGGAACCGAGAGCCCCCGGGGAGTGGCTGGGCCGCACCAGGCTCTGGGAGTCGCTTCTCCTAAGAGTCGAAGCACTCAGGGGCCCACCAGGACGGCCCTCCTGTCTTCTTCTCCCGACCCTATGCTCTTCCTGCTGATCAGGTTTGATGGTGAGGCCGTTTATTTGCCTCGTCGCGAAGATTTGAGATTGGAGAGATGTCAGGGCATAATAAAGACAGCAGTTTTCCACGTGGGGGCCGTGGACCTGTGGGAATATCAGAACCCCAAATGCTTTCACGGTACAGTATCACATCATCAAAATTATTTTCTTAATGCGAAATACAGATGCTATTAGCTTTTTTCACTGAGTTGACTCTTGCATTGATGGTGCAGAAGCATTAATAGGTGTATCAGTCTCCAGAGAAACAGAACTAATGTGTGTGTGTGGAAGGGGGGGAACAATGCCCTTTGATGGGATAATACAAACATATATAAATATATTAGATGGATACATATAGATAATACAGACACACAAGAGAGAGATTTTAAGGAATCGGTTCACATGATTGTGGGAATTAACATGTTCAAAGTCTGTAGGGCAGGTCAGCAGGCTGGAGACCCAGGGAGGAGTGAATGTTGCAGCTTGAGTCTGAAGGCAGCCTGGAGGCAGAATTCCCTCTGCCCCAGGGGACCACCATCTTTTCTTGTAAGCCTTCAACTGATTGGGTGGGGCCCACCCACCCCATAGAGGATCAAGTGCTTTACTCCATGTTCCCTGATTTAATGTTAATCTCATCTAAATAATCTCTAGCCTGGTGTTTGGTGAGGCAATGGGGAAACATAGCTTAGCCAAGCTGACACATAAAACTGACCATCACAGCAGGTAAAATCGCTGGTGCCTTAGCCTGAATGAAGACCGTGACATCAAATTGGACAGTAGTCATTGGCTTCTTCACTGCTGTGCACTCACAGGGAAGAAAGCAAGCAAGCAAGCAGGAAGGCAAGAAGGAAAGAAAGAGAAAGAAAGAAAGAAAGAAAGAAAGAAAGAGAAAGAAAGAAAGAAAGATGAAGGAAGGAAGGAAGAAGGAAGAAAGGAAAGAAGGAAAGAAAGGAAAGAAGAAAAGGAATGAGAAAGAAAGAGAGAGAGAAAGAGGAAGAAAGGAGGGGGAGGAAGGGAGGGAAGAAGGTATGAAGAAGGAAAGGAAGGAAAAAAGAAACCCAGTTTCACTTAAGGATTTTTTTTGATAAAATGCAGAAAATAATTAATTTTATTAAACCCCAACACTTGCACTCTCCTCATAGCCCACGTGACAAGGCAGGAAGGACGCAGGAACATCCCCGCTGTGCGAGGCATGGTGCACATGTGTTACTGCGTGGCCAGTGCAACAGGACATTCAGCTCTTCATGGGACGCCGCCTGTACCCGATGGGACACCTGGCAGGCAAGGGACAGCTTCAGACTTGAGTTCTGGGCCGACAGTGTCCTAAAGGCAAATGCACCGAGCCTGTCATTTCAAAGACCAACTGACAGGTTGTATTTGTGGCTAATTATAAAACTCATTATTAGAGTAAAAATGAGAATTAAAAAATTTTGAGCCTAATCCTTTTCCAATAGAGACTTTCCTGCTGTTAGAGTAACCACTGTGATTTTTGACATTGTGTAATGCACACCATCGTGACGCAGTGTTTCCCAATGACCAGCGCATGAGGTTGTGCATGCTTGCACGGGGGCTCCGTGGATTTTGATGTAACAGTACAAAAAGGAGACTGCTTATATCTCAGCCCTGCAGGAAGGAATGACATCACCCCTGGTGAGGGGGGCAGGACTGCAGAGTGTAGGGTGCCTCCCAGGATAAGACAAACCAGTACTAGGATGTACCACTCAGAACCGTTGTAAGTAACCAACACGAACGACACCTGTTTGGGATGGGAGAACGTTCTCGGAGATGACGTCGGGATGTCCTTTTGCCGAATCCCAGGAAAGGCAAGAGACCATCTGAGTCTCCGGGAGACGTGGAAACGGCAAGTCATGTGGCCGTGGCTCCCATGTGCTCTCTCCACGTCTCCCTGTGCACTGGGCCATCTTCGCACAGGTCTTCCTCCCCTGCTGCCTTTCTTCAGCCGGTGCCCACATGGCTGCCAACAGCCCGGAACTCGCGATGCTAGAAAATGCTTCTGTAGCTCCAGTTTGAAAAATTCTAGAGAAAAATTTGACTTGCCCTGTTTAGGTCTCATGGCAATCCCTGCACAGATCATTTAATTTTTTTTAATGTTTATTTATTTTTTTTTGAGAGAGAGAGAGACAAGTGCAAACTGTGAAGGGGCAGAGAGAAAGGGAGACACAGAATCGGAAGCAGGCCCCAGGCTCTGAGCTGTCAGCTCAGCACAGAATCCGACGCAGGGCTCCAACTCACAAACTGTGAGATCATGACCTGAGCTGAAGTCGGACGCTTAACCGTCTGAGCCACCCAGGTGCTCCTAATTATTTTTAATGTTTATTTATTTTTGAGAAAAAGAAAGAGAGAGACAGAACTCAAGTAGGGGAGGGGCAGAGAGTGAGACACAGAATCCGAAGCAGGCTCCAGGCTCTGAGCTGTCAGCACAGAGCCCAACGCAGGGCTCTAACCCACATATCTAGAAATCATGACCTGAGCAGAAATGGGACGATTAACCAACTGAGCCACCCAGGCACCCCTGTGAATGGATCATTTAAAGACAAATGTGTGTGTGGATAGAATCACCAGGTACGGACACGGCTGCTGGTGCACATCATGTCTAAGCATCCTTTTCAGAGAAGCGAGAGTCCAAGGGGGAAGGCAGTGCCTACGGACTGTGGGCTGCGAATGGAAGACGGTCGCTGAGCCTGAGAAGCTGGTCCTGACACATGTTAGTTAACGGACAGTCCCTCCGTGTTACCTCTTGTCGCAAGTTATAGCTTGTAGTCAACTGAGCTACATAGAATTAAGCAGAAGCTTCTGCGTCCATGGTGGGGGTACCCTTGTGCCCCTTGATAGCCAGCATAGCATTGGCAGTGGCAGTTAGAGAGAGAGAGAGAGGCCCCACTACAAGGTCAAGGACAAGAGTCCATGGTTCAGCTGGCCCCCCATCCTGCCCCAACCCCGGGGCCTCTCTCTGTAGTGCCAATCTTTCATTCTGCTGTGGAAGAATGAGGGAGGAAGGAGCTCCTTTGCTTGGCCATGGGTGGGCACAGGTGGGCACGGGTGGGCGACCCTTTGCAGTCTGCACTGGCCAGAGCTTGGATGCTGAATGAGAGTTGGCAATAAGCGTGTCTGACTGGGCCCTGATTCTCTGGCTGTGGCTCCTTGGCAGGAAAAGCAGAGGAAGAGACGTGTTTGAGGGGAAAATTGTAAGTTCAGTGTAGGGCGTATTGGGTCTGAGGCACGTGTGACATCCAAGCAGGGACGTCCTCTGTTCAGCTGGAAATCTGGTGGGGGGAGGGGGGGAGGAAGCACCAAAGAAAGGTCTTCCTGGAGACCCGGTCAAGACTGCCGCATACGCTGGGCGTGAGAACCTCCGGCATGGGGACAGCGGGGACAGTCACTGCCGGCTGCAGCTGTCCGCCCGGCACTGGTGGGCAGAGTCTGGAATCTCCTCCATCCTTGCCATGGAGCCCTGTAATCAACACAAAGTACCTTCATTTTTCATCCCTCCTGACTCTTTCCGGCCGCACGAACCAAGCTGTACGCTGGATTCCTTGTTTTGGCTCCCGGAACAACTCACTTTGCCTCACCAGTAACCCAACGGCTGGGTGCCAGCCCAGCTAAGGACCACGTGTGCCTCGCCAGGTCTGCAACCTCTCCCCACCACGCTTCGGACCCTCAACCCCTTTCCTGGGCAACCTCCTTCCTTCCCATTCCTTTCGTCACTTCCTCTCTGCTGAGCACCGTGGACTCTGGTTCCCTCCAGCCCGCCCTGCCCTCCTGACCTGGAGGATCTCCAACCTGCTCCGTGAGTTCAGCTCAGCGTCTTCCCACTTGTGAGTTCTGCCAGGAGTGTCTGTGCACTTGCACAGCGTACTCTCTCCCTCCCCTCCGTATGCATCCTTGTCTCCCAGACACCCCCCCCCCCCGACACTGTGCAAAGGGACACCTGGGCATTTGCCGCTTCTCACCTTCTCCACTCGAGTATCAGCCCAGTGACTGCGGGCATTTGTCTGCTTTATTCACAGCCTTCTCTGTTTTCCTTAAAAACGGTGCCTGGCCCGGAGCAGGAAATGCTTGTCGAGTAAGTGAATTCACTCGCCAAGTTTCCTCTTCCCTCTCTGTGTACAAGCAAGGGTCCTTCATACGTGTCTTCCATTTTATTTTATTTTATTATTTATTTATTTTAATGGTTATTTTTATTTCAGACAGAGATATAGACAGGCAGACAGACAGAATCTGAAAAGCAGGCTCCAGGCTCTGAGCTGTCAGCACAAAGCACAATGTGGGGCTCGAACTCATGAACTGTGAGATCATGACCTGAAACGAAGCTGGACACTCAACCGATTGAGCCACGCAGGTGCCCCCGAACATGCCTTATGAAGTCTCATTCTTAGATGACCACCTTGTCCCCTTTCTCTCCCAACTTGGAGCAGCTCTGCACTTGACGAATTCCTGTCTTTCTGAGGGGATGTGGGCAGAGGGTCAGCACATTTGACTGTTTTATTTCAGGGTGACACGGACTTGGGCTCATTCACTCAAGTCAGAGAGGACCTCGGTTCCTGCACTGGGAAAGTCTCAGGATTGTGCCGGCAGAGGAAGCAGGGAAGGGAGAGGAAGGAGGCATTTTATAATCGATCAGCATTTTAATTCCAGCAATTTAAATCGTTTACCTGAGATCACACAGCCAGTCACGGGTAGAGGTGGGATTTGAACCTGAAGTTTGGCTCCAGAATCTATGCTTTTAAACACTATGTGGAAATAACAGGTAATGTGCAAACATACCAGTGTTGACATTTGGGTATTTTTCTCTTCTCCATGGGCTTTTGTTCTCTCTCTCCCTCTCTCTCTCTCTGTCTCTGTCTCTCTGTCTCTCTCTCTCTCTGTCTCTCTCTCTCTCCCAGCAATTTCTGGCTCATGTTGTAGATTGCTGTTTTGTTCATAAGTAACTTAATTCTTAAGATATTATAGAATTAACATTTTTCCATGTCATGAAATAATTTTCAAAATATGATTTTATGGGCACCCGGGTGACTCAGTGGGTTGAGAGTCCAACTTTTATTTTTCTTTTAAGAAAGAGACAGAGAGTGAGAGGGGCAAAGAGAGAGAATCCCAAGCAGGCTCCATACTGTTAAGCACAGAGCCCAATGTGGGCTCTGAACTCACAAATTGTGACATCATGACCTGAGCTGAAACCAAAGTCAGACGCTTAACTGACTGAGCCACCCAGGCGGCCGGAGAGTCAACTTTTGATCTGATCTGAGCTTAGGTCTTGATCTTAGGGTTGTGAGTTCAAGCCCGGCAATGGGCTCCATGCTGTACATAGAGCCTAGTTTAAAATAAGTAAATGACGGGAGCGTGGATGACTCAATCAGTTAAGCCTCTGATTGGCTCAGGTCATAATCTCTGGGTTCTGAGTTTAAGTCCCCAGTTGGGCTCTGTGCTGACAACTCAGAGCCTGGAGCCTACTTTGGATTCTGTGTCTCCGTCTATCTCGGCTCCTCCCCTGCTTGTGCTTGCGTGCGTGCTCTCTCTCTCTCTCTCAAAAATAAACATAAAAAAATAAATGAATAAATACAAATAAAATGTGATTTTAGTGGCTTCATGGTGCATAGTCCTATGGATGTGTTATAGCGAACTCAAACAGCTACAACTAGTGAACACACCTAGTTTGCTCTTGTTCTTCATCACCGGAAGCCCCTGCACCCCGGCCCTCCGTAGGAAACCTCTAGCTGCGAGCCCATCCCCGTAGCCTCCCAAAAACTTCAACCTCTGCTGCCCTCGTTCCTTGGGGACCGTCATCAGGTGCTTGTTGTTTCTGTGCCGCTATTACTCCTGAGGCTGAGTACGACCTCCCAGCAGCGCCAAGATCTCGAAATCAGAACCCGTCCACTGCACATCGAAGAGCAATTATCCCGCGGGCCCCCTCGGGCTGGATGGCCCGCCCATCCCCCAACCCTCCATCCGCGCGTGCGCAGTGTTTCGGCCCTCGTCGTGCATGCGCGGTGTTGCGGTCTTCGTTGCACATGCGCAGAGTTACGGCTCTCGTCCACGTCTAGATGCGCACAGCTCACGTGCGTTCTCCACCTAACAGAAACTCACCCCCTTTGCGGCCATCGCCGAGAGCACTGCTGTGGCCACTTAAGCCGGGAATATTGCCCAAATTCAGTTTCTGCAGGGCAGGGACTTTGTTGTCTCGCTGTCCCCACGGTCTAGAAGAGCGCAGGGCCTACGATCAGGCACTGAACTTGTAGTTGTTCCTTTAACGACTGCACCAGAATGGTTACGGTTGCTCCAGGCTTCTGTAAAGTGACACTGCCTTAAGGGTTGGCACAGCTGAGCACGATGATCCTGGACGCCTCGCACCCACGCTGCCCGGGCGGGTGGCCCCGTGTCACCCGCGTCCGGTCCTGCGGCCGGGCCTCCTCACGTTGGCTCCTGCAGTTTCTGGATTTCTCTCCTCCCCCACTGCCCTCGGCCGCCTTCTCACCACTGCCCTGTCTTGGCGGAACAGCGTCTTCTCCGATGTGGGACGATCACTGCTAACGAAAGGTAGCAAACATGCAGCTGGCAAGTGCTTCTTGCACAGACGGTGTAACAAAAACAAAGAAGCTTATTAGCGTTTTTAAGGGCATTTCCTGTGCTGTCTGAGGAGCCCTTCAGCCCACTGAGGACAAACCTCTGGCCTGCAGAGGTGTCGGGAGGGGCCGGCCCAGCTGCAGGTGGGGTGAGTGCGGTGCATCTGAGTGCATTTCTGTGGTTATTTCCCAGCTGCACGTGGACGGTTGCTGCAATTCACGCAGTAACTTCAATGGCGGTATTCGTGCTTCTGAAGAAAGAGCACATTTATCAGAATGGGAGCAGGCAAGGGACAGCCGCCAGAAAGGAAGATGGACTCAGGCACTGCCTGGGGAGGGGACGCTTCTGGAAGCCTCATGCATACACAGAGGAATAGGGGTCTCTCTGTGTTAAGCGAGGTGGGGATCCCACCTGCTGGAGGCTGGGCCCAGCTGATGCCTCAAAGCTTACAGTCGTCCTGGGTCCTTGTGTGGTTCTGGGTCCTCAGGAAGCTGTGCCCTGAGCAGTTAGGCAAGAGGCTTACAGCGGAGGAGGGAACGGGAGGGCGGTGGGGGGAGGGGATCTGTGCAGATGAATGGGACAGAGAGCACAGCAGCTGGGGGGGAGCTCCGGACGCCGGGTTCCCGTGCACACGGGGCGGGACTCCCACGCACACGGAACGTGGCTCTTATTCGCACGGAGCGGGGCTTTCAGGCAACCAGAGCCGGAGGAGGGAGGGCTGTGTAGGAAGGGGCCTCGCACTGAGACGCTTGGCCAGGGAGCCCCAGTGCAGAGATGGCCTTAGGGCCAGCCCTGAGTTGGGCAAAAACGGCTTTGCTCTTGCATCCGACCCGGGCGGCCCAGGGAGCATGTGGCCTGCCGGCTGGGCGCTGCCACCCAATCACTCACCTTGCTGCTGGTGGCGAGCTGAGTGGGGCATGCCCAGGGCTGCCCCCAGGGTTCATGACCACTCACAGGTAGAGCCCCCCCCCAAAAAAAAGGAAGCCCGGGGCAGCCCTCTCTCCTCCCCTCTGACTAGTCCTGAGCTGTCCTCCTATGCCTGGTCCTGGTTGTGCCCCGTTTCTGTCCAGCCTCTCCCAGGAGTGTTCTGGACTCCATTAGAGAGCAGGCAGTGGTGAGAAAGAAGATGCAGCTAATGGAAAAGTAGAGTCATCAGGAAGGTGTCCGGGAAGACAACATATTCTGGTGACATTATTTTCCTGGAAAAGGACCCCAGATCATCACCAAAACACCAATGACTGAGGGACAGTGAGTCCTTTGAAGGAAGCCATCGCAGGGTTGGCAAAACAAACACGCAGGGGAGGCGGTCACGAAGCCCCAGGTGGGTAGAACTGGCAGGATTGAAAAGTCACTGCCAGATGAATCATTACCCATGGCTAATAGCTCTTGTTGGTTTTCTTTTCTCTTTCAAGGGCATTGGTCAAATTTATACTATCATGCATAGAAAGGCAGTTTTTCAGCGCTGGCTGGGCTGTGAGGGGCTGCTATGGCTTTATACTGTGGTTCCGCCTGCGGTTATGCAGTATACAGCCTGGAGCACTGTGCCTGCCGCCCTGCGCCATGGGCAGCTGGGTCCTGAGCTGAACTGAGCAGTCACAGCTGTGGCGGCACCTTTTAGCTCGGAGGGTGAGGACACATGCTGAGAACCATGACGGCAGCTGTGTCTTTCCAGAAAGGGGAGGTCGCTCTGGACGGGTGAACTGATATCACGTCCTCTGCCCTTGTCTCTCAGTTCCTGGGCTTTCATCTGTTTTGGGGCCCTGGGTATTACTGTTAGGTTTGGCCTTACTGGGCCCCACTGGGATCTGTCATTTGCTGCAGATAATCCTGGGAGATATGTATATATATATTCATTCATTTATTTACCTAAAGATGTGTATTTGTTCAGCTTAAATTTATTTATTTAAATGTATTTAGGCTCAACTATTACCTTCTTTTGCATGTCAAACAGAATTTCACTTTAATGCACATTTGCTGTTTTTTAGGAACATTTTGAGCACACCAGTTTTCCATTTTTTTTAAGTTTATTTATTTTGAGAGAGAGAGAGAGACTGAGAGAGAGCACAAGAGCAGGGAAGGGTGAGAGAGAGGGAGAGAGAGAGAGAGAGAGAGAGAGAGAGAGAGAAAATCCCAAGCAGGCTTCACATTCAGCGTGGATCCTGATGTGGGGCTGGAACTCAGAAACTGTGAGATCATGATCTGAGCCCAAATCAAGAGTCGGATGCTTAGCTGACTGAGCCCTCAGGCGCCCAGAGCTCACCAGTTTTCCGGATGCGCTGCAGAGCGCTGTCTGCCGAGGCTGCATGGTTTGGGTCTGGAACGGATCTGTAATTGACATGTGCATCGAGAAGCTTAATTACCTAACGATGGCATCTATTTTTGCTGGTGGAGGTGAAGCTCTTGATGCCCACATTTCTCCTGCTCTGCTCCCCCAGTTTAATCATGGTGGGGTGGCTGGTTAAACCTCTACACCGGGGCTCTGTAACCAGCAACAAATGGGACCTGGAAATGTTTCAGGAAGGTTCTCATCCTCCAGATGCTGGCAGCCTGGTCAGAGAGGAGACACAAGGAATTCTTATTAAGGACAGACACCGACTAGGTAGCTGATGAGAAGCAGTGACGTTAAATTCCACCAGGAGGAGAGAGTCCGTGACAGTGCCACATTTGGCTTGTGGCTGTCCTCACGTAGCAGAAATTGCACTAAAAATATTTAATTGCTGTGAGAGTGTCTGAGTGGAGTATTCCCCGGGGGGGGGGGGGCTCCCCAGATGGGAAGGACATGAGAGAGTGTGACAAGGAGTCACATGGCGCTCTGCACAGGGAAACCACATAGTAAGGTGCTGGCTGACTGAGGATGGGGCTCTGACCCCTTTGATTGAAGCAAAAGGTTCATGCAAGTGGGGTGGTGAGAAATGAGTCTGGAAATTAGGACCAACACCTCAGAGCTGAAAATTCCGGGATGGACTAATTCTCCAAGTTTGCTTGGATTTCAGCAAAGATGGCCAGCCTCCCTGTAGCCTGTGATTCATCAGTGTCTCCACCATAATTACATAAATTTTATGTAATAAATAATCTGGTGTGCCACTGATTATTTGATTCAGAGTTACAATGCCCCACGTTTTCAGCCAAAATGAAGGGATGGTGCCCAACAGGCCTAGATGCACATCCCAGAGGCAGGAACAAGTGAGCTGGGGACATAAAGGACTTCTGTTTTATAAGGATCTTTGAAGGGCTGTATCTTCATCCGTTCAGGCTGCGGGAACAGAGTAGGACAGCGTGGCTTAAAACGAGAGAAGCTGATCGCTCCCAGTGCTGGGGGCTGCGAAGTCTGAGATCAGGGCCCCTGTCTGGTTGGATGGGGTTGATCATCGGGTGGCCGGCCTCTCATTGTCCTCACAGAAGGGGTGGTGGGGTCTCTTGTAAGAAGATGAATCCCATTCATGGGGGCTCCACCCTCAGGACCTGATCACCTCTCAGAGGCACCCCCTAAAACCAGCACCCTGAGCGTTAGGACAGCAGCATGTGAAGTTTCCTTGGGCCGCCCAGACCACAGCAGTCTTGAATTTACTATTTTTGCCAAAGGTGTTGTTCCTTTCCTGCTCCTTTTCTTAGTCCTCCCGCTTGCTCTCTCATCTTTGGCCACATCCGACTTGAAGCTGGTGGCTGGAAAAGCCATTTTGTTTGGCAGGTCGGTTTCGTTTCCTACAATATCTTGCTTCATGACAAAGCAACGAGGAAGTTGATGCAATGTGGTTAGACACTCAGGTTTGGGACTTGCTCCTCCCATCAGGTCCCTTTGGGGAGAGCGAGAGAGCCCACGTGCCCCCTGAGCTGGTGAGGGATTGGCCCATCCTGGGTGTCCTCTGCTGCGCTGCGGGCTGACTTCCATGGTGGTCTTCCCAGCGCCCTTGCCCACTGGCCTCCAGTGGGGTCACCGGTAGGAGGCGGCGTGGAAGACTTGATCCTGGAAGGGGAGAAAGAGAATGGAAGTGCCTTCCTGTGAGTCCGGAGGCAGTTGGTAGCCTCATTGTCTCCCTGCATCTCAAAAGATGGTTCTTTTATTGAAATCTCTTCCAAGAGACCAATGAGAGGTTGATGGCATTTCCCCTCTAATCTTGACAGGGAGGGACTTCCAATGAAAAGAGCCAATCCTTTCTACATGCCAGGGATCAGGTACAAAGCAGTAAGCACCTCAGCATTGCACAGTGCCTTACTTCCTTCTCACAGCAACCCCTTGGATTTCAAGGCCGTTTGGTGGGGGCGGGGGTGGGGGTGAGGCTGAAACCTGGGGTCTCTCTGACTCTGTAGACCACGACCGACCATACCTTTACGATTCTTCCACATCCTGAGTGTTCTTTGATTTCCTCAGTGAGATTCCCCGTTTTCTCCATAGCCGTGAATAGCTAAGTGGACATCATTTAGAAATGTTGAAGTCTGATGAAGTATTTATTCCAGTTCAGACACGTGGAACAAAGATATCATTTTTGGCCATTTATCTCACGAGTTTCTCAATTTGATTAACAATTGTATTAAACTGTTCAAATGGCCCGGCTTCACTTTTCGATGCAGTGGACCTGGCACCCACTGGACTTTGCTCTGTGGTGTTGTGAACAAATAACCAGCAGCATTTCCGAATCTCAGGGAGGTGTCTGGATAAAAGTTGTCGCACGAGGTTAACGGAACAGATTCAGAGTGGACTGTACTGGGTGGCCGGGCTGGCTCAGTCGGATAAGTGTCCTCCCCTTGGTCTCTGCTCAGGTCATGATCTCATCACGGTTCATGGGTTCGAGCCCCATGTCTGGCTCTGTGCTGACAGTGGGGAGTCTGCTTGGGATTTTCTCTCACCCCCTCTCTCTGCCCCTCCCCTGCTCATGCTCACTCTTTCTTTCAAAATAAAAATAAACTTTAGGGGCACCTGGGTGGCTCAGTCGGTTAAGCATCTGGCTTTGGCTCAGGTCATGATCTCACAGTTCATGGGTTCAAGTCCCGCATTGGGCTCTGTGTTGACAGCTAGCTCGGAACCTGGAGCCTGTTTTGGATTCTGCATCTCGCTCTTTCTCTGACCCTCCCCTGTTCGTGCTGTCTCTCTCTGTCTCTCAAAAATAAATAAAAAACATTTAAACATTTTTTAAATAAATAAAAAATAAATAAACTTTAAAAACAAATATAAAATGAAATCCCTGCATAATATGCCATTTATCTGGTCAATCAAACTTATAAGCAAACTTTTCTCATATGCTTTCTTAGTATAACTTATATGTGAAAATTATTATGAGTTGGTCAATTATAAATGTTTTGTTTTATTTTATTATTTTTTTAATGTTTATTTTTGAGAGAGAGAGAGAGAGAGCGTGAGTGGGGCAGGGGCAGAGAGAGAGGGAGACACAGAATCCAAAGCAGGCTCCAGGCTCTGAGCTGTCAGCACAGAGCCCAACGCGGGGCTGGAACCCATGAACTGTGAGATCATGACCTGAGCTGAAGCCAGCCTGCCTAACCAACTGAGCCACCCAGGTGCCCCTCTTCTTCTTTTTTAAAACTTATTTATTTTTGAGAGAGAGTAAGAATAAGTGTGACCAGGGGAGGCCAGGGGCAGAAAGAGAGGGGGACAGAGGATCCAAAGTGAGCTCTGTGCTGACAGCAGAGAGCCCCGTGTGAGGCTTGAACTCACCAAATGTGACATCATGACCTGAGCCGGATGCTCAACCGACCGAGCCCCGAGGTCCCCCGGCAGCAGTGGTTTTAAAGGTTGATTCTGCATTCGGTGCAGGGTCCCTGCAGCAGCGGGTGCAGCTCGGGCGGTCAGTGAGCGCAGCATCCTTGTCCAGCTGCTTGGGGAAACATGAATGCGGGAAGTCAAGATCATGGTGGTTAGAGTGCCAGTAGAGAGTCCACCGGTCCCTGTAACAACCTGTGACCCAGCCCTCTGGAGGCAGTGCACAATTGGCTACCATCGAACTATTCCAGAAGTCTTCTGCTCATTGCATCCACTGTGTCACAAGAATGTCACCTCTTTGTCAGAGGACTTGCTGAAATGAAGCTAATATCTGCCTGTGATCTTGATCCCTGAGATCTGACAGATTCTCCTGATCTAATAGACCAGTAATCTTGCCTTTTTAAAAAAATGCCTTTTAGAGGCACCTGGGTGGCTCAGTGGGTTGAGCGTCTGGCTTCGGCTCAGGTCACGATCTCAGTTTGTGGATTCGAACCCCGCACCAGGCTCTGTGCTGACTGACAGCTCAGAGCCTGGAGCCTGCTTCAGATTCTGTGTCTCCCTCTCTCTCTGACCCTCTCCCACTCCTCCTCTGTTTCTCTCTGTCTCAATAATAAATAAAAAAAAAAAATTAAAAAAATTTAAATAATAAAAATAAAAGGAATGCCTTAAAAAAAGTTTACTTATTTATTTTCAGAGATACAGAGTGTGAGTAGGGGAGTGGCAGAAGAGATGGAGAGAGAGAGAGAGAGAGAGAGAGAGAGAGAGAAAATCCCAAGCAGGCTCCACACTGTCAGCATGAAGCTTGACGCGGGGCTCAAACCACAAAACTGTGAGATCGTGACCTGAGCCAAAACCAAGAGTCAAAGCTTAACTGACTGAGTCACCCAGGCCCCCCGCTTTTAAAAACGCACTGGACAGGACTGCCTCTCCATGACTCCATGCTGGTTCCTAAATACTCATAAACGCGTCTGCAGGGGCGGTGTGTCCGTGTGTCTGCTTGTCTTAGTCGGGAATTTGGAGGGCACATTCGTCTGTGTTGTGAAATGACAGGTGTGGTCTCACGGCCTAGTCTCCAGTGTCTGAATGCGGAGTCGCCTCCAACACCGCCCGCTGGCTGGCACTCTTATGCACACACACCCTCCTCTGTCGTCACCCATGCCCCCTCCACACCCTGGCACTGCCTGATACCCCCCGGGCTGCCTGCCAGCCCGTTAGGACCCTCCCAGCTGCCGCCATCCCCTGAAATTCTTCTGTGATGACGTCCCTTCTGAATTTTCCGGGTAGCTCGAATTCACCGTTTCTCAGCCAGCTTCGTGTGTCTGGCTTATCTCATAGGCGTAAACTTCCAATCTCAAAGCAATCTCTTGGGCTAAGTATTTACAACCTTCCTCGAGGAGGAGTTGACCGTGGAAAGGCTAAGCAACTGCCCAAGAATGGGGACCACGTGAGGCTGCAGCGCCCCAGCTTCAGGCTTGCACTCTGTGGGGACCCCCGAACAAACCGGATGTGTGTTGGCATTTGTATTAGATGTCTTCTTGTCTATTCTTAACTCCTCTGAGATACGGTGTTTAGCCTTGCTGGCAAGCCGATGATTTATTATATGCGGTCGCTCAAATGAATGAGATTTCCAAGGGGCGCCTGGGTGGCTCGGTTAAACGACCGACTTCAGCTCAGGTGATGATCTCATGGTCCGTGGGTTTATGCCCCGCTGCCAGCTTGGAGCCTAAAGCCTGCTTTGGATTCTGTGTCTCCCTCTCTCTCTGCCCCTGCCCTGCTCACCTCTGTCTGTCTCTCAAAAATAAATAAACATTAAAAAACTCCTTTTGGATGGTCACATGACGGAAACCCCCAGCGCTGTGGTTACAAAGTAATACAGCCGGTGCTTTCCTCTGACCAGGGCCAGGAAAGGCCCTCTTTTCTCCTCCACCACATGCTCTTCGTGGTTTTGTGGGCGTTCGGATAGTCATGTGTCCTCTGGGCATCGGGCGCCACGGCTTAACCTCCTCAATTAAATATTGAATTTGGAAAGGAATAAGGAACACCAAGTGTCATAAGACCCAAAGGAGACGTATTCACACCTTTGATCTAAAATTCTAAGTGCTCCCGACGTAAGCTGCGCCGTCTCACGCCAGACCTCGGATGCAGGCCGGGAGTGAGGGCGTTGCATCCTGCAATGCTGTGCAAGTAACCAGACTGCCAACTTGCAAAGCTGTGACAACAGCTGGGGCATAATTATTGCTCCTTATCCTTCTCACTAATATTTTTTCCCAGCAATTATTCCCCAAACACTTTGAACTTAAGTGCATCAGGGGTATTTTCTCAAGAATTTATTTTTCCTTCAAATCAGTTTAAATAGAGGCTTACGTCAAAAGGCTCTGACATCCAGTCCCCCTTTAAGAAGCGATCCCCGTAAAAAGAAGATTGACGTCAGGACTTACTATGTAAACACAACCATTCAGGGAGATCTTTAGTAAGTTCAAAGAAATTACTGGAGTATTAAACACCTCTTAAGTCTTACAGTCTTGGCTCTGAGAAAGCACGGGCTGAAATCCAAAGCTTCAGGTCAACAGGCACTTTTTTTCTTTTTCTTTCCTTCGTGTGTGTGTGTGTGTGTGTGTGTGTGAGAGAGAGAGAGAGAGAGAGAGAGAGAGAGAGAGAGAGAGAGAGTTCCAAGCAGGCTCCACACCCAGTGCAGGGCCCATCATGGGCTCGATCCCATGATAGTGAGATTATGACCAGGGCTGAAATCAAGAGTCAGACACCTAACTGACTGGGCCACCCAGGCGCCCCCAAAATAGATTTTTAGTCGGCCTGGGGCTCAGAGGAGTTGATGAGCACTGGAAAGCTCTGGTTACATTTTGATAAATCACGTGTCTCTTCCTTCATGTTGCTTGCTGTTTCAATTACTGATCTGTAAGTTCACTTCTTGGATCAATAGTCTATGACTCTTTTGTTTTTTTTAATGTTTGTTTATTTTTGAGAGAGGCACACACACAGAGTGAGCGGGGACTGGGAGGGGCAGAGAGAGAGAGACAGAATCTGAAGCAGGGTCCACCTGAGCTGTCAGCACAGAGCCTGATACAGGGCTCGAACCCACAAACTGTGAGATCACGACCTGATCCGAAGTCAGACGCTTAACCATCTGAGCCATGCAGGCGCCCCAATAGTCCATGACTCTAAATTGCCAGAATGAAACCTCCATGTGTACCGCATGGATTACCCTCTTTGCATTTCTGGGTTACTGTGTTTTATTCATCTTGTCCCTAAAAAGTCAGGCTTCAGGCTTTTCAGAGGCAAGTTCTGCCAATCCTTTTGTGGTTGATTCAGAGGGGGCGAGGATCACCCTCCCCCCCAATCTCCAGCTCTCTTAAAAATTTTTAAATGTTTTATTTATTTTTGAAAGAGAGGGAGAGACCGCATTGAACAGGGGAGGTTCAGAGAGAGAGGGAGACACAGAATCTGAAGACAGCCTCCAGGCTCCGAGCCGTCAGCACAGAGCCCAATGCAGGGCTTGAACCCACAACCGTGAGATCATGACCTGAGCTGAAGCCAGACACTCAACTGACTGAGCCACCCAGGCGCCCCTCCAGCTCTCTTAAACAATGTGAAGGTCCCCCCCCTTAATAAACTATTTTTAAGAGCGTTTTAGGTTCAAAGAAAAATAATTGAGCGGAAAGTTCAGAAAGTTCCCATAGTTCCCTCTGCCCCCACACAGGTGCAGCTGTGGGGTGCCTTTGTCACAGCTGATGAACCCAGTCCTCATTATTATCACCTGAAGTTCCTGGTTCCTTCCTGGTGGTGCACATTCTTCTGGTTTTGACAAAAGCGTAATGATGCGCAGGCACCGTTACAGCATCATACGGAGTAGTTGCGGTGTCCCCAAACCTGCCGTGATGCTCCATTGTCCGCCCCTCCTGACCCCACCCCCCGTGACCGCGATCTTTTTCCTGTTTCTGTAGCTCTGCCTTTTCTAGAATGTCATATAGGTGGAGTCATAGAGTATGTGGCCTTTTCGGACTGGCTTCATTCCCTGAGTGACGTGGGTCAGCTTCCTCCACGTCTCTGTGATGTGATAGCTCATTTCTTCCCAGCATGATTTTCCATTGTCTGGATTTCTTGGTTAACCTATCCCTTCACCTACTGAAGGACGTTGCGGCTGCTTCCAAGTTTGACAGTTATAAATAAAGCTTCCGTAAACGCTGTCCACTAGTTTTTGCCTGGATCATACGTTTTTAGCTCCTTTAGGTAAATATCAAAGATGGGGGGGTTCTTAAATAATTTTTTAATGTTTATTTTTGTGAGAGAGAAGGAGAGAGAGTGCAGCAAGGGAGGGGCAGAGAGAGAGGGAGACAGAGAATAAGAAGCAGGTTCCAGGTTCTGAGCTGTCAGCAAAGAGCCTGATGTGGGGCTCAAACCCACGAACCGTGAGATCATGACCTGAGCTGAAGTTGGACCCCCAACCGACTGAGCCACCCTGGCGCCCCCAAGGAAATGGTTTTCTAATGCCCAGTGACAAATGTCTGGCTCTGCACTGGGCAGAGTTCCTTGAAAAGTGACAGCTTGCCGGCATCCTTTCCTGACCCTGTGGGCCCTGTCACATGACAGGATTTACAAAATGAGCCCCTACCATATGAACAGTGCTGTTTAATGCTGTGGGAGTGACAAAAGTTGTCCCGTGGGGAGATTGCACCTAAGGACCTCAGAGTTGGGACTAGGACACGAGACCGGGGCTCCCTCAGGTGCATGAGTGACACTGGGAGTGGTCGGCCAGGATGGCTCTGATCGGGATGGGCACAATGGTCAGGAAAGGCTCTGGATGTTGCTGGCGGGCACTGTGCCCTGGAGGTGAGCCTTCGTCACGGAGGATGGAGCGCACTGTGAAAGTGTGCTGGGCATGGCCTAGAGGGCCCCTCGTGGGGGGAGTGTTAAAGGAAACTGGGGGCAGGAAGGTTGGAGACATCCGCCCTGACCTTCCAAGCCATCTACTTCCCTCCCAGAGTCTCCCTCTGGAAGCTGCCTTGGTCGCAGGGCTGCTGATGGGCCTCGGGGTCCTGCCAATGGCCTTCAGCCCGACTGGGGGGCCGCCACGAATTCTTTAGTGAAAAACGCCGTTTTTCTTCTAGGTAGAAGAGAGGGAAACATGGAGGCCAAGCATGTGCAGAGGGGCATGGTGCCAAGCTGCTGCAAGGCGAGGCAGGAGACGGGCTGGGACAGGAAGCGGTGGCCGGAGGAGGAGAGTCTGGGGGAAGGGAAGCAAACTGACCAGTGAGGAAACAGAACCAGAGGGGTTAAGTTAACCATCCAAACTGTAGGGTCATTCTAGCACCCACCATTCCGCGTAAGTCTGGGTGCTCATAGTTTCTGACCCTCCACCTCATCTCTTGTTCTGTTAAACGTCCTCTGTCTTGTTCAGGATTACACATCAAAATGCTGAGACACAGTCCTATGTGGCCCTGGAACAATGAGCATATTTTGAGAAGTCGTTTTTGCGATGTTTCCTGTGGCCACGCAGAAGTCACGACTTCCATGATTTAGGACCTTGGTTGTCTTGCCTTCTTCCTCCTTTTCAGACGTAGTGAATAGTGAATGGTCTATTGCTGCCGATCTTGGCAATGCCCGTGTGCCTTGGCAGGGTTCAGTCCTCACCCCATTGGCAGCGGGAGATAAGCCGTGTCCCCGGGGGGCCAGCACGCAGGACAGACTCCAATCTGGCATCTTCCCTTGGCCGTCTTCATACGCGCTCCCTGGAAACACCGTCTCCAGTCCCGGGGATGAATGCACTGTGGAAAGACACGTATTTGGGTAAAGCCCAAAAGCCTCACAGCCATCATCCATGAGGAAGCCACGGCTCAGGCAGTCTGCTGTGATAAACCGGATTCAGGGGGGCATCACAATGATTCCCAAATGCTGTGGGAACAGACCTGTACCTTCTGAGGCTGGTGTTTGGCAGGCAGTGTGGCTGGTGTTGTGGGCCAGGCCTGTGTCTACTGTTGTGTTTGTACTTTTGGTAGATGATGGCCGGAATTTACCTGTGGTCCCACCATTCTGTTGTGTCTCACACGCCGTTCTTCCAAACGTTATGCTTCCCGCCTGATCTGAACTGCCCAGGTCCCCCGTGATGGCAGCCTGGGGTCTTCCTGGGGGACCCTCCTACAAAGTTACCTTAAATCATTTTTGTCCATCTTATTGATGTGCGTCTTCTCCACGAGCAAGTGTAACCATTGAGGCAGAAAACTCTCTCCCCGGTTTACTGTGTCCCATCCAGGACCCAGTAGGGGCTCTGTGACCACAGGTTGAATGACTGACGTCATCCCTGGCAGGCACTCCACTGTCCCCAAAAGAATGCAAGACAGGCTGTCACCCCACCAGTAGTGACACAAAAATTAGCAGACAAACCTTTCTAGTGTGTGTGTCCTGTTCAGTTATCAGATTTGAAAGTCTGGAATTTGTCTATTTGTTTATTTTTTTAATGTTTATTTTTTTATTATTGAGACAGAGAGAAACAGAGCATGAGTGCGGGAGGGGCAGAGAGAGAGGGAGACACAGAATCTGAAGCAGGCTCCAGGCTCTGAGCTGTCAGCACAGAGCCCGATGTGAGGCTTGAGCCCACGGACTGTGAGATCACAACCGGAGCCGAAGTCGGATGCTCAACTGACTGAGCCCCCACCCCCGGGGCGCCCCAGGAAGTCCGGAATTTGGATCTTTTATCTCTACTCAGGGCTTGGCCTTCTCTCCCGGAATGAGATGTACCTTTTCGTGGTTGTGGCTTTCTGCATTTTGAATGCAGTTTGATCACACTGTGGGATGGAACGCTCTGAACTGAGGGAGGCCCCTTAAGAGGAAACCCCTCTTTCTGCCATATATATATGGAAATAGTCTATTTTTTCCCTCTAAAACTTTGCATATTTATGGTACTTTTCTTAAGTATCCAAATAGGGTCCCAAGTAGTGAATGCATTTCCTTCGTATCGTGTCCTAGAAATCTAGGGATATGAGGGAGGGGTAAGTACACCTGCTTTCCAATCTGATGTGACTATTTACTTGAGTCTTTTCATGTGGGGCAAGCACAAGACGCTGTGTGTGCCTCTCTGCCGGATGACTAATGAAGCAGCTGTTTACTGGAGAGGATGATTCTGGAAAAGGAACACCCTCTGTGGACACGAGCCCTTGTCATTCTTTTTTTCTTAATTTTTTTTAACATTTCATTTTTGAGAGACAGAGAGAGGCAGAGCAGAGCAGGGGAGGGGCAGAGAGAGAAGGAGACCCAGAATCCGAAGCAGCCTCCCGGCTGTGAGCTGTCGGCACAGAGCCCGACGCGGGGCTCAGACTCACGAACTGTGAGATCATGACCTGAGCTGACGTGGGACGATGAGTGAGCCTCCCAGGTGCCCCCAACCCTTGTCATTCTTGGGGTTGAAGTGGGGATGATTGTGGACGATTTTCAACACAGATCATTAGAGGGATAATAAAGTACAAATAAAAAAGGTTATTTTGATCCTGGTTTTGGAGATCCGGAGGGCGGCCTCCATAACAATATACAGGAGTCATTGGGGAGAGTGGGCACAGCGCTCACACGCTTTAGGGCCCCCAGATAAAGCTGTGACAGGTCACTGGGACACAGTTTTGAGGATGCGCACAACAGGAGCTTCCCTGAGAGGCAAGCGGGAAAATCCAGGCGGTGCCAAGGGCTTTGTGTTTCGTTGTTTGTTCTTCCTTACAGTCTGCCCTCTTCAAGTTTCAAACAAATATGTACAGTACCCGGACATGCTCCCTTTGAAAACGCCCTGCAGAGCAGAAACAAGTGCGGCTGGTCTGGCGTTCTGCGAGCCAGGCGGCTGGTGGCCCCGGGCGCTGGGTCCTGGCTGCGGAGCGCGGGGCGATGGGACCACTGAGCCCGGAGCCGGTAATCCCAGCAGCTCCGGAGGCTCAGCCCTGCATTGGCTGCGGTTGCCTCATCCCACGTGGAGTGCCGTTTTTGCCAACACAAGGTGATTTCAAATTAAATCTAAAAAGCGCTTCAACAGCACGGTCATTTCTACACCTGCCCCCCACGTGTGGGCCCCATTTGAGTACCAGTAGCGAGGGGTTCTTGGAAATGGCCCTCTGGCTTTGGAGATTGACCTTCCCTCTCGATGAACAAGTGGCACCTCCGCGGAATGTTCTGGGGACATCGTGTGTTCATAGTGTGCATATTTCTGCCATGTTCTGAAACCCAGGCTCCCACAGTATATTCTGTGTTCCCAAGCGAGCCGAGTGAGCCCAGCAGCCTCTGTCCAGGGCTCTGGGGGAGGCAGAGCTGCCCTGCTATTTCCCTCCTCCCGTGACTGCCACGCCGAGGCTGAGTGTCATGCGCGGGCTGGCCAGCGGTGCTGGGGCTCCCGGTGAATGTGTCCCCGCAGCTGACGAGCATCAAGCACTGACCACGCCTGGAGCCTTCTGAGCTCTTTCCAGGCACAGACTGGCTTCATCTCCTCCGCCGCCCCGTGAGGCCAGCTAGGGCTTGGCCAGGACCGTGGTGGACGGGTCCCCTGTGCTCGCAGGGATGCGGTGCCTGAGTCCCAGGAGGCCGCTTGGGAACCCTGGCAGGTCTCCGCACCTGACGCCTGCCCGGCCCAGCTCCGCACAGTCTGCGAGAGCCTCTCCCGGTTGGAAGCTAACAGGACCCCACCCACGGCAGAGGGGTGGAGACCGAGTCTCCAGGCTTTGCCCCTAGGGGTCAGGGGAGAATTTCTGAGGGCAGCCTAGTGCTGAAAGTCAACACGTAACATCCAGGAGTAGGTGGCACTCCTATTACGTCCACTGCACAGGTGGGAAACGGAGGCACAGAGAACTCAACTCACATATGACTTGTCCAAGGTGTGCAACCAGTAAGCGGAATCCAAACCTGGGTAATCAGCTTTGTGGGTCACACTCCAGCCACCTTGACCATGAGATCTTTCTTCTAGATACCAGGCATCCCCCCCCACCATCACAGAGGTTTCTTGCCTGATGGGGGTAGCAGAGGGTGTGAGGGATGTTCTTGGAAAACCCATGAGGTGAGGCGCTTGGGGGGCAAGCATTGGACTTCTGGGCTCAGGTCATGATCTCGCAGTTCCTGGGTTTGAGTCCCGTGTCCGGCTCTGTGCTGACAGCTCAGAGCCTGGAGCTGCTTCGGATTCTGGGTCTCCCTCTCTCTCTGCCCACTTCCTTCACACTCTGTCTCTGTCTCTCAAAAATGAATAAACATTAAAAGAAGTTTTTTTTTTTTTTAAACCCATAAGAGCAGCCAAGAGGGAAGGCGCTGGCCTCTGGCATCTGCCCACAGACAGCACCTGCCAAATCTAGACAGTGTGCAGCCCTCACGCTTCCTTCTCACTCAATCCTGGAGGCTTCAGGGAGGGGGCAGCGGGAAGATGGTCAAGGAAGGTTGAGAAGACACCCTGCAGGTTCCTTGTCGGCTTTCAAACCTATGTCACAGCTCAACTATGGGAAAATCAAGAAAGATTTTGAGATTTAGGAATTAGGCAAGGCCGACTTTTTAACGCTTGGAAATGAAACCTTGCAAATACTTGAAGAGGACAGAGAAGCGATGTCCAGGGACACATCCAGCTCTGAGGAGCAGAGATCTGAAAGCGGGTTTGAAGATGATGATGCGGTGAACGCAGCAGGACAATTTCCCGATTTACGCCACCCCGCACCCCGCACCCCGGTTGGCCCCTTCCATCAACCGGTTCCCTGAACATCATCAGCTCGATCCTTTCAAAACACTCAGCGGTGATGTCACTACCCCATTTTACAGACAGGAAAGCTGGGGTTTCAGCGTTAACTGAGTCGCCTGCTCTGAGGTCACAGGCTGGAAGACAGAACGAGACAGACACCGTGTTAATGCGGGTTAGTGGGTTAATGCAGGTAAGCCGGGTGAGGACCTGCCTCAGGTCAAATGCGCTGAGCGAGTTCTCCCGAGGGAGTTCGTGCCTGGCTGGATGTTGGACACTTGGTGACGGCATTGTCATAAAACCCTGTGGAAGCCATTATATCAGTGCTTAATGGGAAACTGGTGTGTCGTTAATGAATTCTTAATATTCCATCCAAGCAACCACTAATCGTGATGTTTGGTAAAGAGTCCAAGTCTAAGAAGATATTAATGCTGGAATCTGACATTGATTTATTCAGAAGGGCACTAGAGAGGGATTTCATTACTTGGCGTGAGAGCGAGCTGGCTGACGTGATAGACCTGGGAGGCCAGTAATGCCGTAGGGATCAGGGATTGGCTGGGGGAGAAAAGGGTATTGTGAAAACCACCATATAATACTGCAGACTCTGCTCCACGCAGGAAGGTACCCAGGTCGGAACCCCTGGGTGTGCCCCTGACGCTTGGAGTCCCAGAGAAAATTGTGGCAAGTAACGTCATTGCAACCTGTGCGTCAGACCACATGTTGCCCTGGCTTTCTAGCGTCTCCAGATGCGTGACACCTGAGCCAGCCGGGGTGGCTCTGACCCGGCAGGGTCTGCCCGCCCCGCTGTCCCTGCTGCCTACATGTCTTCGTTCCCCTCCCCGTCTTCAGGATTCCACGCATCTGCATCCCTATTGGTCCTAGACAATCACTTCCGGAATTTTACTGTTATTTTACATATTTATTGTTTAATTTACATCCAAGTTAGTTAGCATATAGTGCAACAGTGATTTCAGGGGTAGATTCCTTTCTGCCCCATCTAGACCATCCCCCCCAACAGCCCCTCCAGCGACCCTCAGTTTGTTCTCCATATTTAAGTGTCTCTTATGTTTTGTCCCCCTCCCTGTTTTTATATTATTTTTGCTTCCCTTCCCTTATGGTCATCTGTTCTGTGTCTTAAAGTCCTCATACAGGTCACTCCCCAGATCCATATTGTTCTTGTTTTTCTGGTCACCACTGTCTCCATCATGACCATCACTAATCACTGTATCGTATGTGCCCCCAGAATATCTGCACTTCTTTCACAATCCTATGAAAGTCGTGCCGGAAATCACACAATTCTGTCCCATGGAATGCTCCAGCCTCCTCTGGGCACAGCGGTCACGCAGAAGTGCCAAAAAGTCTGCCACGTAAATGTACAAGAAAACACAGTATTCTGTCCTATGAGGTAGCACGCACTGAGGAAGACAGCGTGGAAGAGCAGAGTGGAGGACGGAGTGTTAGCTTCCAGATACATTATCCTGCTGCTTTTTTGTTCAGCCTTGTGTATCTGAGTCCATGTGCCTGCTAAAAACATAAAAGGCTGTTCTCTTTGGGCAAAACTTTCTAACTCGGAGCAAAATTGAAGAAATTACTACAAAGTCAAGTAAAAGTGTGTTGATGATTCATAATTCTGCTCCCCAGACTATTAAGAAAGTCTTTAGGCAACGCGAAAACAGTGTCTTCCGTGCCTCGAGCCTGCAGCGTGGGGACGTGGTCATATGACCCTGGTCCCACGCCAGCCAGGGAGGCACGAGCTGTCTGGTCTCGTGCCCAAGACCTTTGACAGCTGGACTTGATTTCTGTTGCCCTTGGACAAGAAATTCCACGAAGGAATGACAAGTTAGGATTCACTTCCAAGGGCAAATGGTAAAGATTTGTTAGAAAACCCACGTGCACGTGACGTGTCTGAGCCCACTGGTGACCCCCCCGCTGTTGGACGTGTGGCTCGCACTGGAGTAGAACCCTGTCAACTCCGCACTCAGCATTTCCTGTTTGATAGAACAGTTATTTTGTGGCTCACGGGTTGGAGTGCACTTTGCTTCCGAATCAAACAGAAGCTGTCTCCAGCCCTTTGAGCCGCCCCTTCTCCTTTACAGAAACAGACCTCTTGAAGATGGAGAGAGCTGGGCCCCGAACTGAGTGGGATCGTGAGGAAGGGCACAGGGAGGATTCTGGAGTAACAGCGGGGCCGTCGTGCTGAGCTCTCTATCTGCAGGAGACAGTGAAGACTGTGAGTGCTCGGCAGTGGATGGGTTCAAGGTGATTTTCATCATCAGCTTGGGGAGGGACAGGGTAAAACTCTTTGCTGTTAATATATCATTCAAGAGCCTAAAATACCTTTATTTTTTTTTTTTAATTTTCAAGTTTATTTATTTATTTTTGAGAGAGACAAGAGACAGCGTGAGTAGGTGAGGGGCAGATAGAGAGAGAGAGAATCTCAAGCAGGCTCTGTGCCATCAGCTCGGACAGAGCCTGATGTGGGGCTTGAACCCACCAGGTGAGATCATGTGCAGAGCCGAAACTGAGAGTCGGACACTTAACTGACTAAACCACCCAGGCGCCCCAACCCTAAAATATCTTATTAAATCACTTATAATAAAATTAAGGAATTTTTAAAAGTTTATTTCTTTGTTTTTGAGTTAGAGAGTACACATGCATGCATGGGCATAAGCAGGGGAGGGGCAGAGAGAGAGGAAGAGAGAGAATCCCAAGCAGGCTCTGCACTGTCAGCATGGAGCCTCGAGGAGGGGCTCAGTCTCGTGATGAGATCATGACCTGAGCAAAACCAAGAGGACGATGCTTAACCAACTGAGCCGCCCAGGTGCCCCCAAATTAAGTAATCTTAAAAACATGTACAGTTATGAGTACTTTGCTAAATATTTATAGGTTTGAAAAGCATGAATCATGAATCAATGGTTTCAAATAATTTAGGTGGGATTTAAAATTTTTGTTATGAGACACCAAGATCTCCAACTTTGGTTTTATGAGGCATTGGAGTTTTATGTATTTTTCATTTATTTATTTATTTTTAAAGTTTGTGTATTTTGAAAGAGAGAGAGAGAGAGAGAGAGAGAGAGAGAGAGAGAGAGAGAGAGAGAACAAGGGGGGGAGGGACAGAGAGAGAGAGAATTCCACACAGGCTCCGCATGATCAGCACAGAGCCCTAAGTGGGGCTCAAACACACAAATCGTGAGATCATAACCGGAGCTGAAACCAAGAGTCAGATGCTTAATCGATGGGGCCCCCTGGGCGCCCCAGACATTGGTGTTAAGCATAGCAAGCTTACCATCCAACACCCTTTTAACTAGAATTCTCTGTCAGCTTAAAAAAAAAATCTCTCAACTTTGAAAATTGATGGTCAGAATAATGGCTATGGAGGGGAACAGGTGAAGTGGTTGAGTTTGACTTTGAAGGCCCTGGCCCAACGTTCTGGATTCTTCTCCAGCATGGTGGCTCCTTTTTTTTCTTCCCTCAGAACTTAGGACCTTTGTATTTCCCAGTAAAGTTCCACTTTTATATCAGTAAGTTTGTGTGCTTCGGGAGGTGCAGGGTGCGCGTGCCGCCGGCGTGGCTGAGGTCTGTCTACAGTCAGGAGCCCACGTCACAGACACAAAACACGATGCCATTCTAGGCACTCAAGAGTTGGAAAAGTATTTGGGAGGGAGACACAGGAATACAGTCTTGCATCCCTGACGCCGTGTTACAGACGCTGCTGTCCCATTCTGAAAATCCCCCTTGACTCAGAGACGGACTTGTATTCCAGTGCGTGGGGTGCACAGTCCTCTGCATTTAACAAACAGTAATTGGCTTCTATAGGATGATAGTTTTTAAAGACTCTGCATCAGTGGAGTGCCAGCCATCGTGTTAAGTTTTTGCACATTTGTCATCTCGTGTAAGCCAACTCTGACACGTGCCCAGATAGCATGGCGCCCCTCCCCCAACTCTCTCTGGACTCCTGCAAGTCCTTGACTCTCAGTAACCCTCTTCCGACCTCTCCTACCCCAGTGATCTGCAGTCCCATTGCGAGCATCACATTTGTGGTAATATGTTAGTCCAGGCCTTAGGAAACCACAGCCCACAGACCAAGTCCAGCCAGCCACAAGAGCGGTTTTAACATTTTTTTTAATAGTTTATTGTCAAAGTGGTTTCCATACAACAGCTAGTGCTCTTCCTCACAGGTGCCCTCCTCCATCACCACCACCTCTTTTCCCCCTCCCCCTTCCCCTCAGCTTTCAGTTCCTTTTCAGTATCCAATAGTCTCTCAAGTTTTGCGTCCCTCTCTCTCCCCATCTCTTTTTCCCTCTTCCCCTCCCCCTGGTCCTCCATTAGGTCTCTCCTGTTTTCCTGTTAGACCTATGAGTGCAAACAGATGGTATCTGTCCTTCTCTGCCTGACTTATTTCGCTTAGCATGGCACCCTCAAGGTCCATCCACTTTCCTACAAATGGCCATATGTCATTCCCTCTCATTGCCATGTAGTACTCCATTGTGTATATATACCACATCTTCTAGATCCACTCATCAGGTGAGGGACATTTAGGCTTTTTCCATGGTTTGGCTATTGTTGACATTGCTGCTATGAACATTGGGGTACATGTGCTCCTATGCATCAGCACTTCTGTATCCCTTGGGTAGATCCCTAGCAGTGCTATTGCTGGGTCATAAGGGAGTTCTACTGATAGTTTTTGGAGGAACCTCCTCACTGTTTTCCAGAGCGGCTGCACCAGTTTACATTCCCACCAGCAGTGTAGGAGGGTGCCCGTCTCTCCACACCCTCGCCAGCATCTATAGTCTCTTGATTTGTTCATTTTAGCCACTCTGAATGGTGTGAGGTGGTATCTCAGTGTGGTGTTGATTTGGGTTTCCCTGATGATGAGTGATGTTGAGCATCGTTTCCTGTGCCTGTAGGCCATCTGGATGTCCTCTTTGGAGAAATGTCTGTTCATGTCTTCTGCCCATTTCTTCACTGGGTTATTTGTTTTTCTGGGTGTGGAGTTTGGTGATCACTGGAAAATCAAAAGAGGCATATTTGTGACATGTGAAAATCATGTGAAATTTAGATTTGTGTCCATGAATAGTGTTTTGTTGGAGTAGCGTCACAGCCATTCATTTCCACGTTGTCTGTATCTGCGTTTGTGCTTCGGAGGCAGAGGTGAGCAGTTGAGACTGAGGTGTGGCCCACAAAATCAGAAATATTTACTATCTGACCCTTCCAGAAGGAGTTTGTGGACCCCTGCACAGGCTTTCACTCTCCTAGGTCTTCAAATTTTCATTTCTTGCCCTGAAGTTTTACTGACCTTCTCACGTACTGAGAAGCCCAAAGGGACTGTGTGCTTTGGTCTGGCTTCATATGATTCCCGGGGAGCCTGGGTGGCTCAGTCGGGTGGCTGAGTCTGGCTTTGGCTCAGGTCATGATCTTGCAGTTCGTGGTTTGAGCCCCGCATCGGGCTCTGTGCTGACAGCTAGCTCAGAGCCTGGAGCCTGTTTCAGATTCTGTATCTCTCTCTCTGACCCTCCCCTGCTTGTGCTGTCTCTCTCTGTCTCTCAAAAATAAATAAAAAACATTTAAAAAAAAAAGGGATTCCCAAGAGAAGTGGGTAATTCAGGGTGGATAATTGGGATTTGACTCAATATTGGAAAATATAGTCAAAGCCGTACAGAATACTGACTGCATTTACCTAGTGCTACCTATGATCTAAACTCTTTACCACTATCTCCTTTAATGGTCACTTTGGCCCTGCTTGGAAAGTATTATTTTACACCCATTTTACAGGTGAGAAAACTTGGGCACAGCCTGGTTAGGGGATTTCCAAAAGTCAGTTAGTCCGATGCGGAGGTCCACTTCGAGGCCAAATCCACCTGGCTCTGAAGACCACAGTCTTAGCCCCTTTGCCTGGCTGTGTCCAACCTTTGGTGGAAAGTCAAAGACTGAGTTCAAACCTCAGCCTCCCCAGTGATTAGCCATGTGATCTTGGGCAAGTCTCTAACCTCTCTGGGGGCATGGGAAGAGTTTCCACACAGGCTTGTTGTGAGGCTAAAAGAGGCCGTGTCTGAGGATGTGGCTGGTGGGCTTCCTGTAAAACATGGCGGCCAACGTCAATGAGTTAGGGGCTTCACACAATGTCCAAATGCCCAGCAATGTTTATTCTTTGTAAAAAAATTTTTTTAATGTTTTAAATTTATTTTTGAGAGACAGAGAGAGACAGCGTGAGCAGGGGAGGGTCAGGGAGAGAGGGAGACACAGAATCCGAAGCAGGCTCCAGGCTCCGAGCTGTCAGCACAGAGCCCAACGCGGAGCTCGAGCCCACGAATGTGAGATCATGACCTGAGCCGAAGTTGGACATTCAACTGACTGAGCCCCCCAGGTGCCCCTTATTCTTGATTTTAAATGAACTGTTTCCATTAATCATAGTATTTTACTTATTTCAAGATTTTATTTTTATTTTTTTAATATAATTTATTGTCAAATTGGCTTACATACAACACTCAGAGCTCATCCCCACAAGTGCCCTCCACAGTGCACATCACCCATTTCAAGATTTAAAAAGTGACGTGACTTTGATGTTGGTCTACATTGTTGGGAGAGGCACCTGCCACAGACCCTAAGGCCCGGAGCCTGGTGTCTTGTGCCTGCACCCACGAAACAGTAAAGGCTGATGTCCTGGCATGTGGGTGGGGTTGAGGGTCTCCTCCTTCACAGTCCTGACCTGCACTCGCTGCTGATTTCCCAGGATACAGGCAGTGGGAGATAAAAGTATGTGGACCTTTCATTAGTTGATTGTACTCACCATATAGTTTTCTAGGGCATGAGTAAATAATGATAATAATAATGATAATAGTATCTGATGTGCACTGAGCCAAACACTGTTCAGTGTGCTTTGTCTGTATCTCTTTTTTTTATGTTTATCAATTTTTCAGAGAGAGTGACAGAGAGAGAGCTGGCAAGTGGGGAGGGGCAAAGAGAGAGGGAGACACAGAATCTGAAGCAGGCTCTGAGCTCTGAGCTGTCAGCACAGAATCTGATGCGGGGCTCGAAACCATGAACCATGAGATCATGACCTGAGCCAAAGTCGGACACTTAACCAAGGTGCCCCTGTGTCTCTCTTTTTCTTAAAATTTACTTATTTATTTTGAGAGGGAGAGAGAGAAAGGATTCCAAGCAGGCTCCGCACTGTCAGCACGGAGCCCGATGAGAGGCTCAAACTCACGAAACGTGAGATTGTGACCTGAGCCAAAATCAAGAGTCAGACGCTTAACCGACTGAGCTACTCAGCTGCCCCGTGTATCTCATTTATTACTATAAGTCCCTCCATGAGGCGGATACTATCACCACCGTCATTCTGCAGATGATGAAACTGAGGCACTGAGAAGCCGTGTGGGCACAGCTAGTGAGCAGTGAATGTGGAGTCAAACCCGCGCCCCCGACAGGCTCCTGCCCCTGCACAGCGCGGCCCACGTCAGGTGACAAGAGTGTTGGGTCCCAGAAAGACGCAGGCAGAATATCATCCTGGACTGTACGACTTTCAGCGTACACACACAACATACAACAATTTAAACATGGACCAGAACTAAGACCTTAAACAAGTAGAGGAAATGATATAGATCTATTTGAAAGGTAGCATTCAATCAGCATTCAAAATACTGATTGCTACCAACAATGAAACAAGCACGATACCGTGTGAGTGCCCATGGGCCACCGGTACAAAGTGGTCTGACCAGACTAAGAAGAGAAAGTTCCATTCAATAACGTCGTCAGACACGTGGTTCAGGTAAAGGATTTTCTGTCTGTTGAACGTATCGGTATTGTGGATGCAACATGAGAAGAGGTCCAGCCTGATCGAAAGGAGTCCAGGAGGGCACTGGACCCCTCTCTCCACCCCGCCCTGCAGAGGTGCCCCAGCAGGTGGGCTGTCCATGCCACCCTTCCCAAGAGCAGGCAAACATTTCCACGTCTGATGGCATTTGCAGCCCCAAAGGGCAAGGGAGGAGGCCTGGGGTCTGGCCCGAGGAAGTAACCAAAGTGCCTAAAATCTGAGACCAGAGGATCCAAGAAGAAAAGGTACACGAATGTGACGCTGAGAAGAAGACCAAGATGGGACTTTAAAACTGTCCCCAAGGTCATCAAGGGCATTCTATGGTCCATGATGCCTGTTCGAGAATATCACTGAATAAATGAATGCAGATTATAACAATGAGTTAGGGGAAGAAATAAGAAGACATTGTTCTGTTTTTTCTGAAAGAAAAGATTTGTGAAACATTGACCTGATTAAAAAATGTCATGCAATTTGCCCTGGACTGCTAAAGAAATACATTGTCAACTTTTGTTTTTAACTGAGAAAATTTAGCTTTACTGTGTGCCAGGAGGTTGGAAGGGAACCTGGAAAAGAGTCACAGGAGGTAACAGTTTGATGGCCTAGTGTTTGTTCCACTCTCCGCTGTGGAGTTGCTGGTCAGGCTTGCTGGGGTGGCACTTCTTTTCCCTCAGATATTTAGTCATGGCTTATAACACTCTTGTCCCTTCAACATTTTGTGATTTTAAGAAGTAATACAGTTACTAGGAGTAAAGTTGAACCAGGAATCCTGTTGTCAGGAGCCAGCATTGAAAAGCAGTTTTAGAAAATTCGGGTAAAACCTGGGTGATGGACAGCCCTGATTCTCTGTCCAGGGGACCTGGGGAGAAGGTAGAGAGCAGAAGGGAAACAGCAGGAGACCCCAATTCAGAAAGTGGTAAGATAAAGGATGGGGTTCTTTCTCCAGTTCACCTTGCTTGGATCAAACCCCATCAGACAGATGCCAGGTGCCTGGTCACCTGGAGAATTCAGGAACTGCCGTGACTTTCCTGGGACTCCTGGAGAACCCCACGACCCAGCCCTGTGCAGGCATCAGCCACCAGGTGGTGCCCAACCGCACAAAGGACCAGCCCAGATCTGGCTGTGTGCCCAGAACCCCTGGACAGGTGAGCTCACCTTGGACATTCATTAGCCATGAAAGAATGCCACCCCGCATTGAAATCATTGATTTATTTTAAACACATTTTAAAAAAAAATCCACTTTACTCTGGGATAACTGGATTATTTAAAAAAAAAGGGGGGGGTCTGTGATCTTTCCGTTTTGTTCAGGTGAAGACATTGTCTCCTGACTTCCTTCCTATGACTAATGGGGTTTTGGTTCTCGAATACCTCTTTCTAGCCCATGAGGTCACTTCCCTTCCCTCCTCACTCTCGACATACCTGTGTCCTGACTGTGGTTATTCAGTTCCAGGGTTCACGGACTCACCGTGGAAACACTGGGCATGGTTGAGCAGCTGAGTCCTTTCACGTTCCCTTTCTTGGATCAATCTTGTTATTCCTGGGGTAACAGGTGCTCCGTTTCTTCCAAGCGCTCTGTTTTCTCTCACCATCACTGACCAGTCCAGACCTTCCGCCAGAGCCACCATTCTCTCCCCTCGCTCAGAAACGGCAGGCCATCTGCTCGGAACCGGATCTCCCTCGAAGCTGGTCCGTGCAGCGCTCTGTGCCCCTGCTCGTGTGGACGGCTGCGCTCGCCCACGGTGGACATGCTTGTCCCGGGACCTCCCTTATCAGCCCTTCTGAGGGCTTCCTTGGCCTTTTCCCTTCTAGGGGTTCCTTTTCTTCCTGAAACCACAGACGATGCTTCACTCCCTCGTCGTGGTGAAGGAAGACGTCAGGAGCTTTGTGAGAAAGGTTTCATGGGTGTGCGTGGGGGGGCACCTCAGAGATCTGGTTTATCTTTATTCTACCCTTAGGTGGTCAGGTTGGGTTAGGGTGATGTTCCTTTCTGCTCACATCTTTAGACTTTGCTCCTGGGTCCTAACACTTGGGGTTGGTATAGAGAAATACGAATGCTCTTCTGAACCACTATCCTTTAATGTGGATGATTGTAGTAATTTTTAGTATATTCCCTTTATCCCTGGCTGTCAGAAATTTTCTAATGAATGCTTTGGAATTATTTATTTATTTGTTTTGTTATATATATATATATATATATATATATATATATATATTTATTTATTTATGTTATTTATATACTCAGTATGCCTTTTTTTTATGCCAAAGCTCACCTGGGAAGCTTTCTTGGATAATTTCCTTGATATTAGTTTTACTTCTACATTCTTTCTTTTCTTTTTTTTTCCGGAAATTCCTATAATTCAGATATTGGATATATTTTTTAATGTTTTATTTATTTTTGAGAGAGAGAGAGAGAGACAGCATGAGCAGGGGAGGAGCAGAGAGAGAGGGAGACACAGAATCCGAAGACAGGCTCCATGCTCTGAGCTGTCAGCACAGAGCCCGACGTGGGGCTTGAGATCATGACCTGAGCCGAAGCCGGACACTCAACTGACTGAGCCACCCAGGTGCCCCCAGATATTGGATCTTCTTGATTTATTTTCTAATTATCATTTCTTCCTCCCCTCCCCCATTTTCCATCCCTTTCCTTTTGCTTCTCACTGGAAAACTTCCTCACAACGTTTACCTTCTGATCATCCTACTGACCTGTGAAAATGGTTCAGTGCTCAAGAGGTCATTTGTCCTTTTTAAGTGATACTCTCACAACGTGGGATTCTTGTTTCACAGTTGACGATGTTTTGGTTCTTTAGGGTCTTCAATTGTAGAATTTTTTTTCTTTTACCTTCCCTTCTGTGTTTTGTTGCTGTTTCTTTCCACCAGTCTTTTGTCTTTCATGTTGGAACTCGCCTACAAGTGTCTGTTAATCCTCCGACGTACATTTATATCTCAGAAAGAGAATCAGCGTGTTCCCAGGAAACTGAACCCCATGTGTGTGGGGTGGGATGGAGGAGCCTGTTCATCAGTGGGCTTCTCTCTGGAGGCATTGGTTGGCTTTACCCCTGGGGGGCTGCAATGCCAGTATCTGTGAGTCTTTTCACCTGCAAAGATCACTTCCCTAAAGAGTAGTCTTGAGTCTCCGGATGGAGCAGAGGGTTCAGGCAGGGATAGAGTAAGTTTTGCAGCCTGCATCCTGGAGCCGGAGCAAACAGAAGTGAGGCTACCAGCTCAGGGATGTGGATTTCAGCTGAATTACTCCTTTCTAGAGGACGAACCAAAACTGTCCACAAGGATCCTGCTGACTGAGGCCACATGCTCCCTGGAGGTCTGCCTAAGTCTCCTACCAGGATCTGGGAGACACCTGCACCAGGCTGCCGGGGGAAGGGGGTACCTGTGCCCCCAGGCCCCTCAGTCATCCCAGGGTCCTAGAGTAAAACTGTCTAGCCTCTTGTTGACCCCTCCCCCACAGGCAAAGGACCCAGATTCTCCCCCTCGTGAACCACGTCAGTGAGCACGCAGCCTCCCTTTCCAGCATGATCAAATTATACTGGTGCCTTTTGCCTGCAGACATCACCTTCCATTCTCTTTGTCCTTTTGGATTCTTAAGTGGGGTGCCTGAACGGCATTTGTGTCCAGCCCTCCGTGGTTGCTGGAAACCCCTTAGCTTCTATCGTATCTTGCATATTTTTAGGTCTTTAGAGAATGATCCACAGACAGTTTAGGAAATGTTTGCTTAAAAAAAAAAGTTACAGACTGTGAAGACAATGTGAGCAAGCCACAGAATAGAACAAGGGCCCTGAACACTGGTCAGCAGCTAGAAGGACTGAACTTTGCTTGTCAACCACTTGCTTATTCATGAGCTGGTCCCATGTTTCCAAATCTGTTTCATCTTCTGGAAAATGAGTCTAATCTACTAATACCTGCATTATACTGTTACCCTGAGGATGAGGAGCAGCCAGGAGTGCAGTTGTCCTCTGAAGACTCAGAAGTGTTTCATCATAAGCAGCCTGCTTTGGTTGCCTGTCTTAAAGATGGCGTATTTATGAGTGCAGTAAAGTATTTGTTTAGCCTTTTGGAAAACATGCTAGAAACAATGATGTAAGGCTATTTTGATAAAGGACCAGACTATACATAGGAGCAGACTGGTGCCCTTTAAGTTTTTTCCAGACAGGGCGCCTGGGTGGTTCAGTCGGCTGAGGAGCTGACTTCAGCAGGAATCACGATCTCCAGGTTTGTGAGTTCAAGCCCCCCATTAGGCTCACTGCTGTCAGTGCAGAGCCCACTTCTGATCCTCTGACCTCCTTTCTCTCTCTGCCCCTCCCAAGCTTGCTCTTTCTCCCCCTCTCTCTCAAACAAACAAACAAACAAGCAAACATTTAAAAATTATGGGGCACCTGGGGTTAAGTGGGTTAAGACTTCAGCTCAGGTCATGATCTCATTCCTGGTTAGTGAGCTCAAGCCCGGCATGGGGTTCTGTGCTGATGGCTCAGAGCCTGGAGCCCGGGATGAGCTCACGGCCGCGTCTGCGGCTCCGTCCGCCTACCAACCTGCCGGCGGCTCCCTGAGCTGACGGCACACCTGGGCTGCAGCCCCGCCGGCCCGCTCTGGCCGCAGCGTTGGGCGCAGCGCCCGGGAGCAGGTGTGCAGGAGGGCAGCCTTCGCCCCGGAGCCCCGGGCGGCTCTGCGGCAGTGGCGGCGGTGGCGGGTGGGCGGCGGCCCCCGGGCAGGTGGCAAGCGAGCAGAGGTTGCTCGGCAGCTTCAATTTCCAAGAATTCATGCGTGTCCCAAAAAGCACACCCATCTTCTAAACAGCTTTCCAGTGATTTGCCCTCGTTTGTGTTACCAGCTGACAACCGTGCCCCCTTGCAAGCTGGATTCGATGGCAAAGCCGCGGCCAAACTAACCTTCAGGAGTGGCCCTTTGATTTTCACGCCACCGCTGCCCCTCACCCCTCCCACCCCCACGCACCTGCTCCCCTCTCTCCCCTAACATTTCAGAAGAGTCTCTATTTCCTGCCAGGTTCCTCTTCGAGGTGGCTCGACAGGGACAGAGTCTGGGGTTGTGCACAGTAGAGACGCTCTGCTGTATGCTGTTGAAAACGCACTGGGTAGATCCTGCTGAGGGGCCCGATGGTGTTGTCTTCAATCCGCTTCCACGTTGGGCTTAAATTAGCGCTGCCCCCAACCTGTCGCTGATGTAACCCACTTCTTGGTTTTGCTTTTGCAGTTGGCTGGAGAGCATCAGAGATGAGTCTTTCCTGGACAGAACAGGAAGTGAAATGAGCTGTTTCTGGTCATTCTCCATTGACGCTGGTCTTTGTGGAACACGGGATGCTACAGGTTTGGGCTCTTTGCTGTCTTAAAGTGCTGAGAAAGGCGTCCCAGTGAACCCGGTGTTTCAAGGTCTGGCAGAATATTCCCTCTTTGGTCCCCCTGACTGGTATAGGTGTCCTCTGTGGATGCTCTTCTCAATGCTTTCTCTCACTAATATCTGTGAGCAAACTTGCCGTTCCTGACTGACTCATGCCTTTCCCTGCGTGTGCCCAGGACAGAGAAGAGAAGCAGCTTCTCATCCTCATCCAAAAATTGGTTCCTGTCTAACTGCCCTATGTCTGCCTTAACTTACCAACATGCCTGCAGTGGGCTTTCCCTCTTTGGGGCATGATTGGTGACTTGTAATTCATATGTTTTGGTCACTTATGTTGTCTTCCTTCCAGTGACCAGCCATGGCAGGTCTGCAGCATTGCCTGAGCACCTGCTGTGTACTCTGAATCCTGGGCTGGTACCTGTAGGTATCAGCTCCAGTGATCCACCCATGGCCCTTAATAGGTGAACATTACCCTCCCCAACCCACAGGTCCAGCACCGCTGTTGGTAGGTAACCTGTTGGCCACATAGCAGTATGATCTGAACATACATAAGCGAAGAGACTGGCTTATAGGTTAATCTGTAGAAATCAGCCCTGACTCTCATACGTTGCTGGTGGAAATGTACAGTGGTGGAGCAACCGTGGAAAACAGTCTTTGAGTTCCTCAAAAAGTTAAAAATAGAATTACCATATGACCTAGCAAACAGTTCCATTCTTATCCACCCAAGTATTCACCGAAGAGAAAGGAGAAGGAGTCTCCTCATGGAAGCGTGTGCATGAACATTCAGAGCAGCTTTATCTCTGAAAGCCCAACGTGGAAACAACGTCAGTGTCCATAATCTGATAAATAGAGGAACTGAATGTGGAATATCAGTACAATGGAAACAGCCGTTAAAAGGAATGAAGTCCTAGCACAGGCTACTACATGGAGGAAGCTGTAAAATACTGTGCTAAGCGGGAGGAGCCGGTCACAAAGGGGCACTTACAGTACGGTTCCATTCACATGACATGCCCAGAGTAGGCAAACCACAGAGGAAGCAAGTAGCATGGGGCTTGTCTGACTGGGGCGTGGAGGGAAGCCGGGATAGATAGCTAAAGGGTACAGAGTTTCTTTCTGGGGTGACAAAAGTCTTCAAAATTAGATTTGTTGATGGTTGCACACCTCTGTATACATGCAAAATTATTGGATTATTTAGTTTAAGTGGGTCAAGTGTAAGATGTGGATTGTCTCTCAGTAATGCTATATATAGAATATCAGCTCTCTGAGTCACAATTGCTTGGACAAACTGAATGTATAGCAGCTGCCCCCCTTACCTGTGGGGGATCTATTTCAAAACCCCCAGTGGGTGCCTGAAACTGTAGGTAGTACTGGGCCTTATGTATACTATGTTTTTTCCTATACATACATTCTTGAGAAGAGGGGAACAAGGGGTCAGGGGGAACCACTATAAGTGAATTAGGGCTTGGAAATAAAATACTTGTCCTTAAAAGAGAGGAACAGAAAAGAATTGCCCTTTGGAAATCTCAGAGGTATTATTGTTTTTGTGGATTTATTGACACATAGGAATACAGGTTTGAAAAATTGTAACCATTCTTTCCGGAGTAAAATATTCATCTGTATTTGCATGAACAAATGAGCAATATTCAATCCACACTATTTGCTCCTTAATTTGGTTCAATGAGGAAACAAACAGCTACTCCTGGATCACTATGGAATAAAAAAACTGCTTTAGTATTTGGGGAAAAAAGCTAACTCTCAGAATTTAAATATTAATATGCAAGGCATATTTTCTGCTTTCTATTTCTTAATTCATAGCAATAAAAATAGAGCAATAATAACAATAATCTGGCATTCCTATAAGTTTTCATAGATTCTTAATAATTTTTAAATATTCTATTTTTTTGTTTTAAAAATGTTTGAAAAAATAGCACAAGCAAGGGTTAGAGAGGTCAAGCGATTTATGCCAAATCAAAGAACTTGCTGAGGTGGGTGAGCCTAAAATCCAGGGCACCACGCCCCTACTCTGTCATACTGGGTTGCTTCATCTTAACGCAAAGAGGTGACTTTGTTTCCCCGTCGTTACGGAACACTGAGATATACATGGAGATTGTTCTATACTTCAAATCCCTTCTCTAATCCTAGTCCTCAAATTATATATGCTTTCGTGCTCCTAAAAATCAAGTGCAACGCTGGAGGTGAACACAGATACGTGCTCCTAGATAAAATATCTCCCTGTGGAACCCCCTGGGCGCCCTGCCCCATTTCTGCGCCTGGAGAATAGGTTGTCCCCTGCAGGAGACCAAGGGTCTGGAATGCCTCTATTCTTGGACGTCCACCTTATGGCCTCTTTTAATTCTTTTCCTGTTTATAGCAGACTGAGGGCTGGAGCTATAAAAAAGGAGACAAGCAAAGTCACTCCATGTCTCTGTTCATTACCCATGTCCAGCCGTGGGCCCCACATCGAGAAGGAGGTGCTGTGTGGGAAGCTGGGCATGCGTACTGGGGTCAAGACACCTGGCTTTGATCTCAGCCCCATCACTGTCATCTTGAGTGAACCCTTCTTGGTTCTGATTATTTGCACCTGTGAACGAGAGCTGGGTTGCTGAGGATCTTACCGGAAGCAGTGCACGGGAAGGCAGTTTGTGAACTCTAAAGCCACATGTGATTGTGTCCCGTGGACGTTCTAGCGATGAAGTGTGCACAGCCTGGAGTTAGCCAACGTGGGGGAAGGGCGAGGCTTATCCTTGATGTCCCTGCATCAGTGTCCTCTGGGCACTGTAACCCACCTGTAACTCACGCACCCGATCTCCATCCTTCTGGCTCTGGGAGGAAGGAAGGCATTGCTTGATGGGTTTGTGAGTTTGTGGCACTCTGGTAGGAAGTTGACATCTGGTCCCCCTGCTATGGGGTTGATAACAGAGGCTATATCAGATAACCTGGTAAGGGATTAAGCTTTATTAAACCAACTGGCAGTCTTGCCAGCCCCCGGGGGGGGGGGGAGTGCACAGATAAGAAGCTTATGCTGCCAGCCTCGTGAGGAGTGTGTGATTTGATGTCCGGCTCCCAGGTAGAGTGAGGGCACCCGGAGGTGGCCCAGCAGTTTTAGCATCTGGTCTCCAGTGGCCACTAGCCATGTAACTTTGGGCAAATTCTGTAACTTTTCTACATTTGGGGATTCTTGTCAGTAAAGTTGGGAAAGGGTTCTCTCCACCTCTTAGGGTGTGAGGAGGACAGTGTAGAAAGCCTCTCCATATGGGAAGACCAAAGAGTGCTCTGTAAAGAGCTGATATTCTTGAGTGTGGTCAAAGCCTGGGGGCACTCGGTGGCCCCCGGATGTGTGGGGGGTCAACAGCCAGCTGTGTGGAAACTGTGGGGAACTGGAGAGGTGCTAGATCTCAGTCTGTGTGACGAGAGGTGACATCTGAACTGGGTCCAGAAGGGCTAAGGGTGGACTCACCTCAGACAGAGGGAAGAAGGGAATTTCTGGCAGAGAGACCAGCATGGCATCTGTGGGGGGCTTGGGGAGCTGTGACTATCTGGTGACGCCTGAGTGACATGGGGAAGACGAGTGTCCAGGTTGGGATGAGTGTCCAAGGGCCTTCCACGCCATGGGAAGGAGTCTGAACTTTATCAACGGGAAACTGGTTTAATCAGAGTTCCCAAAATGTGTTCCCAGAACACAAATTCTTTAGGACTGCTTTTTACCTTATAAATGCTTGGTATTAAATTTCTCTTTTTATTAATGTTTTTGATATTTTTTTTGAGAGAGAGAGAGACTTAGTGAGAGAAGGGGAGGGGCAGAGAGAGGGAGACACAGAATCAAAGCAGCTCCAGGCTCTGAGCTGTCAGCACAGAGCTCAACGCGGGGCTCGAACTCACGAACCGTGAGATCATGACCTGAGCCGAAGTCAGATGAATCACCCAGAAGCCCCTTAAATTCTTAAAACAAAGTACTTAAGTAGTACATATTGTTGCAACAAGCAAAATAGTGCCATGTCATAAATGTCAATGATCTCTCTGCTGCCAGCCCTCCTCCAGTGTCACCTCCCGAGGTCACAAGCATTGTCTTTCTCCACACTCATACATGTATGGACACACCCTCAGACAAACCCCTGATTGAAGGGATGACCCTGTCACCGCACACGGGCCAGTGGAGCGGCCAGGACTATCAGACAATGTTCCGCCTGGAGGTCATACCGTCCCCATGACAGACTTCTCCTGAAGTCAGGCTTCGTGGAGGCCACCAAGAGCAAGGCTCATGATACATGACATGCCATCAGTAGTTCTTATATTGGGCCTTCTGGTGCCTGTACAGAAAAAGCTTCTAAATACCTCTTCGGCTGCACGATGAGATCTTGTATTATACACCCGGAAGGAAGTGAGGCCCCCAGACCGTATGTACAGTCAATTCACTTGGGAGGCAAAACCAGACTTTTAAGGTACAGCTCTGTCACTCTCAGGGGCACCTCTCGTCTGCTGGCAAACTGGAAGACAAGGCCACCAGGTGGAACCCCTGACAAACATGTCCTGGCGGGCCAGCGCACATCTGCATGGGCGCGGCGGCCAAGGGCTGCCGTGTGTGTGGACACACGAACGCCGAAGGCCAGACGTGACATGATGAGTCTGAAGGGTGGAACTAATTCTTCCTTTGATCCCCGAGGCTTCGTGTTGAGGAAGAAACTGCTGTGAAACGCCCTGTCCCCAGTGAGTCCCCAGCGGGAAGCAGCAGGCCCATGGACGGGTACTTCGGAGGCACTGATGAGAGATGAGGCCGTAACCAGGCCGTGGTCCCAGGGGAAGCTTTTGGGCTTCCGAGTATGAAGGAGCCAGGGCGCGGGGGGGGGAGGGGGAAGTGTTATAGGACCCTGAGACAGAGTTGTGGAGGCTAGGATGGTAGGGGACAGAACTCGTAGTTCTGACCAAATTGGCTTTGCCAATCCACAGTGTGGCCAGGAGGAGGGGGGATAGTGAAAGAGACCTCTCTCTCCCTGCCCTGTGGTCTCCTGCCCTTCTCTGTTGGCTGAGCCTAAGGAAGTCGGGGTACCAAGGGGCGGGGCTGGTGCAGTCCACGGAGGCCAGCTGCTGGCGGCGCAGGTGCAGGGGAGGGGGGAGGAGCGGATGGAGCACGCAACGCCCGGAACGTCAAATCCGCACCTTCATTATATGTTTATTGTTGTAAGTAAAAATGAGTTGAACCTACATTTTAATTATTATGTTTCTAAACTTGTATTCTTCTGAGATTTTTTTTTACATAATCTCTGCACCCAACTGGGGCTTGAACCGACAACCCCAAGATTGAGGGTCACTGAGTCAGCCAAGCACTCCATTATTTTTTAGATTTATTTATTTATTTGTTTGTTTATTTATTTATTTATTTTTAGTAATATCTTCACCCAATGTGGGGCTCGAACTCCTGATCCCAAGATCAAGAGTCATCTGCTCTTCCAACTGAGCCAGACAGGCACCCCTGTTAAACTTGTATTTTTAAGGGATGATGGGTTATTGCTGTGCAACATTTGATCTTACGTGAAGACTATCATGGCTTCACGGTGAAAAAATGTAATCAGCAAAGAGTGTCTATGCTCACTGAGAAATTTTGATAAATATAGTCTGCAATGTTCTATCTGCCTCTTGCTTAAGTGTTTTTTAAATAGCTGTAATGAGATATAAATCACATACCATGCAATTTACCCAACTAAGGTGTACATTTTGATCGTGGGCTCTTAGGGTATTCACAGAAATGTACATCCATCATCAAATCTAATTTCAAGACATTTTTGTCTCCCCTAAAAGAAACCACTTACCCGTTACAAGCCAATTCCCCTTTCCTTATAACACTTCCCCAGCCCTTGGTAACTGCTCATCCATTATCTCTCTCTATGATTTGCCTCTTCTGGACATTTCATATAAATGGGATCTTATAGGATACAGTCCTTTGTAACTGGCTTCTCTCTTAGTACAGCATATTTTCATCCATGTTGTGGCATGTATCAGTTCTTTATGCCTTCTTATTTATTTATTTATTTATTTATTAACCTTTGTTTATTTTTGAGAGACAGAGCACGAGCAGGAGAGGAGCAGAGAGAGAGGGAGACACAGAATCCGAAACAGATGCCAGGCTCTGAGCTATCAGCACAGAGCCCAATGCAGGGCTCGAATTTATAAACTGCAAGATCATGACTGAGCCGAAGTCAGACGCCTAACTGACTGGGCCACCCAGGTGCCCCATGCCTTTTAATTTTGAATAATATCTCATCAAACGGATATACCATGTTTTATTTATTCATCATGATATTACAAATTACTATGAATAACATCTCTAAAATATTTTTGTGCAAGTTTTTGTGTGGACTTAGGTTTTCATTTCTGTTTAGTAGATTTCTAGGTTATATGGTAACTCTGTGTTTACTTTTTTTTTTGAGGCGCTCACAAGCAGGTTTCCAAAGTGACTGCATCATTTTACATTTCTAGCGACAGTGAATGAAGGTTTCAGTTTCTTCAAATTTGCAAACATTTGTTATTATCTCTTTCTGATAATTAGTGAAGTGACTTCTCGTGGAGGTTTTGATTTGTATTTTTCTGATGACTAGTGACGGTGAGTGTATTTTCACCTGTTATTGTCCGCCTGCGTATCTTCTTTGGTAGAATGTCGAACTGAGATCTCATTAACTTAAATGGATTATAAATTCTCAAAGTACTGTGTTGTAAGAGTTCTTTATCCTGACTATATCAGACATATGAATTGTAAATATTCTCCCATTTCATGACTTGCGTATACACTTTTTAATAGTATCATTTCCAGCAAAAAACTTTTATTTTTGATACAGTCTGATTTATGCATTTTTCTTTTGTCCTTTGTGCTTTTTGATGGTGTATCTAATAAGACTTTGCCTAATGCAAGATCACAAAGAGTTAACCCTCAGTTTTCTTCTAAGAGTTTTATAGTTGTGGCTCTTACATTTATTTCAGTCTGTGATCGTTTTGAATTAATTTTTGTGCGTGGCGTGGAGTCAGGGTCCAGTTTCACTCATTTGCATTGCGATATCCAGTTGTCTCTCACTATTTGCTGAAATGATTATTCTTTTCCCCCTTGAATTGTCTTAACATCCTTGCTGAAAATGTAAGCGTTTATTTCTGGACTCTCAGTTCTGTTCCATTGACTTCCAGACCATACTATCTTCGTAACTGAAGCTTTATTGTAAGTTTCTCCTCTCAGTTTTATTGAGATATAATTGATGTACAACATCGTATAAATTAAAGTATATGGTATATTTGACATATGTATATATTATAAAATGATTACCCCAGTAAATTTAGTTAACCTCCATCACTTTACATAATTACAATATTTCCCCCTTGTGATGAGAACTTTTAAGATTTACTCTCTTTGTAGTAAGTTTTTGAATTAGGAGTGTGAATCCTCCAACTTTACTCTTCCTTTTAAGATTGTTTTGACTATCCATTTACATATCTACTTTAGGGTTAGTTTGTTAATTTCTGCAAGAAATTAACATCGGGGACATTGAGAGGGATTGCATTGAATTGTAGATCAATTTGGGGAGAATTGTCATTGTAATAATATTGTCTTCTTTTTTAAATTAAAACAATTTTTTAAATGTTTATTTATTTTTGTGAGAGAGATAGAGCACAAGCAGGGGAGGGAGGCAGAGAGGGAGACACTGAGTCCAAAACAGGCTCCAGGCTCCCAGCTGTCAGCATGAAGCCTGACACGTGGCTTGGACCCATGAACCATGAGATCATGACCTGAGCCAAAGATATCAGATGCTTAACTGACTGAGCCACCCAGGTGCCCCTTAATGATACTGTCTTCTGGTCTGTGAATATGGGATGTTTTTCTTCTTTACTTTTTTTAAAATGTTTTTATTTATTTATTTATTTATTTATTTTTTGAGAGAAAGAGAGAGAGACAGCATGAGCAGGGGAGGGTCAGAGAGACAGGGAGACATAGAATCCGAAGACAGGCTCCAGGCTCTGAGCTAGCTGTCCGCACAGAGCCCGACGCGGGGCTTGAACCCACAAACCGTGAGATCATGACCTGAGCCGAAGCCAGATGCTTAACCGACTGAGCCACTCAGGCGCCCCCTTCTTTACTTTTTTCAATAGTGTTTTATAGTTTTTGGAGTGCATGTTTTGCATTTCTTTTTTAAATAACATTTTCTTTCTTACCTTCACTTTTTTTTTAAAGTAAGCTCTACACTGAACGTGAAGCTTGAACTCAAGACCTCAGAATCAAGAGTCACATGCTCTATTGACTGAGCCAGCCAGGCGTCCCTATATTTCTTTTAAATATATTACCAAATATTCTATTCTTTTTGATGCTATTGTAAATGAAATTGTTTTCTTTATTTCATGCTCAGGTTGCTTGTTGAAAAAACCATATAGAACTATAATTGATTTTTGGATATTGACCTCATATCCTACAAACTTGCTTAAGTTGTTTACTTGTTCTAATAGTTTTTTTAGTGGATTCTTCAGGATTTTCTGTAGACAAGATTTTGTAACTTATAAATAGAAGTAATTTTATTTTTCCTTTATAGTCTCGATGCCTTTTAACTCTTTTCTTGCCCATTTTCTTGGGGAAAATTTCCAATGACGTTGACTAGATGTGGTGAGACATATATCCTTGCCATGTTGTTGATCCTGGGAGAGAAGTATTCAATGTTTCACCATTAATTATAATGTTAAGCTGTGGTTTGGGTAGACGCCCTTTATCAGACTAAAAAAGTTCACTTTTGTTCCTAATTTGCTGAGTGCTTTCATCATGGAAGTATATGAATTTTGCCAAATGCTTTCTCTGCATCTTTTGAGGTGATCCTATGTTTTTGCCCTTTATTTTATTGACATGTACGTGTTGTGTTAGTTGATTTCAGATGGTAAACCAACCTTGCATTCCTGGGCTAAATGCTATTTGGTTATGGTGTACAGTTATCTTTATATGTTGCTGGATTCATGGGGGAAGAGTTAAGATGGCAGAGCAGCCTGGAGACCCTGCACTTGTCTTGTCCCTGAAACTCAGCTAGATGGTCCTCCATATGTTGTCTATTTTCGTTTAGAATTTTAGTGATTTAATAGTTTTCTCAGACTTCCACATGTACTACATTTGAAGTCATATAGTTTACAGGGTTTGCTGCAGTAACACGATCCCTATGCCCTTCCTTTTCTCCTCCCTGGAGAAAATCACTCAACTCTTTTACATTCATTTAAAAGAAAGTATCTCCTTGTTTAGAAGTCACATGCTTATAAAGCATCTTTTTCTTTCTTCTTACTTTTTTAAAATTTAAATCCAAGTCAGTTAACTTATAGTATAATAATGATTTCAGGAATAGAATTTAGTGATTCATCACTTACATGTAACACCCAGTGCTCATCCCAACCTGTGCCCTCCTTAATGCCCATCACCCATGTAGCCCATCCTATCACCCAACACCCCACCAGCAATTCTCAGTTTGTTCTTTGTATTTAAGAGTCTCTTATGGCTTGTCTCCCTCTCTGTTTTTATTTTATTTTTGCTTCCCTTCCCTTATGCTCATCTGTTTTGTATCTTAGATTCCACATATGAGTGAAATTATGATAGTTGTCTTTCTCTGACTGACTTATTATGCTTAGCATAATACACTCTAGTTCCATCCACATTGTTGCAAATGGCAGGATTTCATTCTTTTTGATTGCTGAGAAATACTCCAGTGTGTGTGTGTGTGTGTGTGTGTGTGTGTGTGTGTGTGTGTGTATGTGTGTGCACGCGTGTAGACCACATCTTCTTTATCCATTCATCAGTCGATAGACATTTGGACTCTTTCCATACTTTGGCCATCTTTGATAGCGCTGCTATAAACTTTGGGGTGCAAGAGTCCCTTTGAAACAGCACACCTGTATCCTTTGGATAAATACCTACCATTGTAATTGCCAGGTTGTAGGGTAGTTCTATTTTTAATTTTTTGAGGAACCTCCATACTGTTTTTTAGAGTGGTTGCCCCAGTTTGCATTCCTACCAGCAGTGCAAAAGGGGTCTTCTTTCTCCGCATCCTTGCCAACATCTGTGTTGCCTGAGTTGTTAATTTTAGCCGTTCTGACAGGTGTGAGGGGGTATCTCATTGTGGTTTTGTATTTCCCTGATGAGTGATGTTGAGAATTTTTTTCATGTGTCTGTTTGCCATCTGGATGTCTTCTCTGGAAAGGTGTCTATTCATGTGTTTTGCCCATTTCTTCACTGGATTTTTTTTTGGGGGGGGTGTTGAATTTGGTAAGTTCCTTATGGAGTTTGGATACTGACCCTTTATCTGATATGTCGTTTGCAAATATCTTCTCCCATTCCATTGGTTGCTTTTTAGTTTCACTGATTGTTTCTTTTGCTTTGCAGAAGGTTTTTTTCTTTTTCTTTTTTTTATGTTTTATTTATTTTTGAGAGAGAGCGAGAGCGAGCGAGCATGAGCAGGGGAGGGTCAGAGAGAGAGGGAGACACAGAATCCAAAGACAGGCTCCAGGCTCTGAGCTAGCTGTCAGCACAGAGCCGGATGCGGGACTCAAACCCACGAACGGTGAGATCATGACCTGAGCCGAAGCTGGATGCTCAACTGACTGAGCCACATAGGCACCCCCTTTCTTTCTTGATGAGGTCCCAGTAGATCAGTTTTGCTTTTGTTTCCCATGTTTCCAAAGACATGTCAAGTAAGAAGTTGTTTTTGGTGAGATCAAAGAAGTTTGTTGCCTGTTTTCTCCTCTAGGAGTTTGATGGTTTCTGTCTTATCTTTAGGTCCTTAATCCATTTTGAGTATATTTTTGTGTATGGTGTAAGAAAGTGGTCCAGGTTCATTTTCCATGTCATGTCCAGGTTTCCCCAACACTATTTGCTGAAGAGACTGTCTTTTTTCTATTGGATATTCTTTCCTGCTTTGTCAAAGATTAGTTGGCCTCACATTTTTGGGTTCATTTCTGGGTTCTCTATTCTCTATTCATTGATCTATGTGTCTGTTTTTATGCCAGCACCATACTTGATAACAGCTTTGTAATACAGTTTGAAGTCTGGAATTGTGATGCCCCCCACTTTGGTTTTTCTTTTTCAGGATTGCTTTGGCTATTCAGGATCTTTTATGGTTCCGTACAAATTTTAGGATTGTTTGGTCTGGCTCTGTGAAGAACGCTGGTGTTATTTTTATGGGGATTGTGCCTATATATCATCTTTAAAAAATATACTAGGGGTGTCTGGGTGCCCCATCAGTTGAGCGTCCAACTCTTGATTTTGGCTCAGGTCATCTTCCGGTTTGTGGGATTGATCCCTGTGTTGGGCTCTACACTGACAGTGTGGTGCCTGCTTAGGATTCTCTCACTCCGTCTCCCTCTGTCCCTCACCCCCCCCCCAAATAAATAAATAAAAATTTAAAAGTTATTCCAGTGTTAGACACTGTCTGCTAACTTACCACGATGGAAGAGGATGGATCTCCAGGTCACTCTGACACTGCCTTGTACACACGTGCTTCCGTCTTGTGTCTTTCAAGATAGTTGTAGTGTTGACTAGCCTGACAGCCCATGTTTATATTTTCAACATCCAGCGTCTTGAAGTACCATCAGTTTTCACAGCTGAGCTGTTTTCCTGCCCATTTTTAAACATTTGTTTTTCTTAGAATTAGCATCCATGTGGGTCTTTTGTTTGCTTGGTTTCCTATGTGCTCACTACTAATTCCACACCCTCTTCCATTTGTGTAATTCTCCCCTCAGAGTGTTCAAACACCCAGATGTCCTGCCAGCTTTACCTCTCTGAAGATGTGTCTCTGGAAGCTTCTTAGCAGACACTGCTCTCTCTGCTCTCCCGGACTGTGATCCAGCTGCTCCCGGGGGGTTCTCACCATAATCCTGGAGACTGCCTCCTGCATCTCTGCCTTATTTAGATCTCTGTGTTCTGTATTCACGTCTTCTTTCTTGGTTTCAGTTTTATTTTTGTGGAGTTCATCCTTCAGTAAGTCCTTGATAAAGGGTGTAGGGGAGGTATATTTTTTGAAACCTCATATAGTGACAATGTGTTGATGCCAGTTATTAGTAGTTGGTTTACCTGGGCACAGGATTCTAGGTTGGAAATAATTTTACCTATGATTTTGTATGACATGCTCTTCTGCTTTCTAAAATCTAGTACCATTTTTGAGAAATGCAATGTCATGCTGATTCTTAAGTATGTATATTAAACCTAATTTTTTATTTTATTTTTTATTTTTTTTAAAATTTTTATGTTCTTTATTTATTTTTGAGAGACAGAGAGAGACAGTGGGAATAGGGGAGGGTCAGAGAGAGAAGGAGATACAGAATTTGAAGCAGGCTCCAGGCTCTGAGCTAGCTGTCAGCACAGAGCCTGACGCGGGGCTCGAACCCACGAACCATGAGATCATGACCTGAGCTGAAACCGGACGCTTAACCGACCAAGCCACCCAGGTGCCCCAAAACCTAACTTTTTAAACTAGGAGTTTACTGTATCTTTAGTGCTGTGCTCTAAAACTTTGCAGTGTGCCTAGGTGTAGGTCTGTTTTCATCTTTTGTGCTGGATCTTTGATGGTCCTCTTCAATCCAGAAAATCATGTCCTTTGGGTCTAACAAAGTTTCTTGAATTATTTCATTAATGACTCTCTTCTTTCTGTGTGATCTTTCCTCCTTCTGGTGTCTCCTGTAATGCAGGTGTCAACCTCCATGGACCTGTTCTCTAATTTAAAAAAACTTTCTCTCTCTTTCGAAATTTTTGTTTTGCTTTCTAGATCATGCTTTCCAGCCCCTCTATTGGATTTATCAATGTTGCTATCATATTTTCAATTTTTGAGAACTTTGATTTTGATTTCCAACTTTTCCTTTTTAAAAACAGCATTCTTTCTTATTTTTATGGATATAGTATCTTTTATCTTTTCTCTCTGAGACTATCAGTTGATTTAATGAAGTTTTCTTTCAGAAGAGTCTCTTTCCTCTAAGTCACTGTTTTTTTTCCTATTTGTTTTGGTCACTCTCTTTCATAAATAATGCTCTCTTCACGTATCTTTGCCCTTTTGAGTACTTAATCTCTGTATTTTAAATTTTTCTTAAATTTTATTTAGTTTGAGAGAGAGATTGAGAGAGGCAGAGAGGGAGGTGGACAGAGGATCTGAAGCCGGCTCTGTGCTGACAGCTGTGAGCCATATGGGAGGCTTGAATTCATGAACTGTGAGATCATGACCTGAGCCAAAGTCAGACACTCAACCAGGCCACCCAGGTGCTTCTCTGTATTTAAGAGCGGAATTCTAAGATGTTGTTTGTCAGCTTATCAGCTGTCACCGAGAGTCGTGGCTCTCAGCTAGGGTCCCTGAGGCCCAGCCCTGTCAGCCTTCCAAGGGCCTCCTGAGCGTGGATGTTCTGCAGTCCCTCCTGGACCTTCTGAGTGTGAATTTCTGGTGGTTGCACCCAGGAATCTGTATTTTAATGACCTTCCCTCCATAATGGTTATTCACGCTGAAGTTTGAGAAGCACTGAAAAGTATAGGGTATTCTGCCTGGATGGTTTCACTGGCGAGGTTCTGCACGCCAGTGTTTTTATACCCTTTTTCTTGGACTTCCCGGGAATCCCAGGGTGATCTCTGGATGCCACACTTCACAGAAAGCCTGAGTGGGGAAGAAGCTTGGGAATTCAACAATCAGGGCGAACACATTTTTTTAATGCCCTGTTTCCAGTTGGCATTTAGATCTCAACTGTGTCTGCTGCCATTCGGTCTAGAGACTCTGTCCTTCTTTAGAATAACCCCTCAGTCTTCAGCTGTGTGGCATGGGGGCGCTTCCCTCTTGTCCATCTTGCTGGTTCTGCTACACCTCGCCCTCCATGACCCTGGTGTCCAGCTCCCCATTTGGCTTCTCTGCTCCAAATAAAGCCTGCCAGAGTCTTGCAGGATTGGGCTGCTCCCTGTGCCCCCACGCCTCCTCCCCTTGCTTCCCACATGCCTGCTCCAGGGGCTCCCGGCTGTTCTGTGATGGTAGCCACGCTCCTGGGCTGGGAGCCTTGGCATCAGCCTCTTCACCAGCGATGCTTTTTCCATCCTCCTTCACCTAGCCCCATTTCTTGCCACATGTAATGGGCTGAGATGTGTCCGCCCTCCCCCAAAGATCTTGAAGTCCTAACTCTCAGCATCTGTGAATGTGACTTAATTGGAAATAAGGTCTTTGCAGATGATCAAGTGAAGATGAGATCACTAGGGTGGCCCTAAACCAGTAATCCAATAAAATGGGGGAAATTTGGGCAGAGACGAGCCCACACACAGAGAGAGCACTATGTGAACATGACGGCAGAAATCTGGGTGATGCTTCTACAAGCCAAGGAACACTGAGGATGTCCAGGAACCCACCGGAAGCTGGATGAGAGCCCTGGAGCAGTCTCCCTCATGGCCTTCAGAAGGAACCAGCCCTGCAGACACCTTGACCTTGAACTTCTGCCCTCCAGAACTGTGAGCAAATACATTTCTGTTGTGTATGTTGCCCGGCCTGTGGTGCTTTCTTACCTCGGTCCTAGCAGATTGATCCCCTGCCCTCTGGTCCTAGTCTGTGATGCTTGGTCTGATCTTCCACCCTTGGCCAAGGCCTTCTTCAGTGTATCTCCAGCTTGCACACTTTCACCAAAGTACTTTCCTCAGGACAATTATATAATCGCAACGGATTTATTTAAGTATTGACTTACTTGCTTTCTTGTGCAGTTAGTGGTTGTATTTGCTCCACGCGGGTCTCCTGCGTGCAGGGAATTGGGGCCATGTCTGTCTTGTTCGCTCCTATATTGCAGAGTGTTCACCAGCGCATGGTCACCTCGGCACTGGATGAAGGACTGAATTTGCTTTTGCTCTACCTTTCTGCCTTCCTTGGGAAGCTAGGCCGACCTTGGATTTATAAAGCAGTCTGTGACCTTGGCTCATCTGTTGGACGGAAAGTCCTGAGCCAGCCCTCCAGCCACACTTACTGCATCTCCTATGATGGCGGCAGAGAATGAGGGAGCTGACCTTTCCTGACAGAGCGGGTGGCCGACCGAACTCCTCTGGGCGACTTAGGTTGGAGTTGCCGAAGCCTTGATCCCACTCCCGACCCACCTCCCTGGGTGATTCTAACATGAGGATCACTGACCCTCATCCCGTTACATACGTCTTAAGCAGAATAGGAACTTACATGGTCACCTGGATTCCTGGTTCATAGCAGATTGAAATATACGAACAGAGAAGGGGAGATTTACCAGAAACTGGTCCCAAATACCAAACAGTAGGGTTCCCCAAATGCAACAAGGTCACTGAGTACAGGGACACACAGACCTCTGACCTACATTGTGAGGCTCATAAGGATGGTTCTAAGTCATCAGCAAAAATTTTATAGCTCCATATGCGTTCGCAAGAAGACAGGACGCAACAAATCACTGTCAAAAGTATTGCCAAGTCAAGCATTGCTGATGTTTTGGGCACAGCTCTGAGCAGGGAGGATGCATTGTTTAAACCTTACAAGACCCTTCTGGGTCATGTTCTGTTGTCGTTTGCATTTTGCAGATGAGAAAACTGAGGCCCTGAGAGATGGAGTGAGCTGCCCAAGGTCCCTTTAGTAGTAATTGGAAGAGCAAACTGTAGCCCTCATCTGTCTGATCTGAAGTTGGTGATACTAGTCTTTATTCAAAGAAATTCCTTTTGTTCACCTAAAAGACAACTTTTGGAATTAAGAAATTAAGAAAATTAATTTATGAAGGACATGTCATTATTTATCAGCACGGTATTAATGAACCATTGTTAGGGTTACTTAAAAATTACCCATAGGAAAAGGGGTGCCTGGGTGGGTCAGTCATTTGAGCATCAGCTTTGGCTCAGGTCATGATCTCATGGTTCATGAGTTCGACCCCACATTGGGCTCTCTGCTGTCAGCACAGAGCCTGCTTTGGATGCTCTGTCCCCCCTTTCTCTCTCTGCCTTCCCCCCACTCATTATCTCTCTCTCTCTCAAAAATGAATAAATATTTAAAAAATAGTTTACAAAATTATTCATAGGAATGGATTGGATAATGGTTGACAAATGTGAACTTTTCAGTACTTATTTAATTTATAATCAGAGCACTTTGGTGGATAAAGAGAAAAATAGAACTATCATGTTTCATTCCATGGCAGATCTGTCCTGGGGATGTATGTGCTGGGTGTCCACAGTGTGAGTTGCATGCAACAGCAGAAGACTGGTACTTTACCACGTCTTCCCTCTGCTGGCCTGTCCGAGGCTACCCTGGGGAAGTGGCTGGCCCCTGGCGCAGGATGCTCGTCACTGGGTGAACCCCACTTTGACCTCCCCACCCTGCATGGTGAGTTTAGATCAGGTTGTGATGATAAGCCGACGCTCACACGAAAGTCTGGGAATAAGGGAGAGGAGAGCTTGCAGTCATGTGAGATTTACATCCTTCTCACAGCGGCAAGAAGCTCCCCCAGACATCGGCTTGCAGGAAGGACTGCGGCTTTGCATTCTCTCTGCAGCTTGGAAGTCCCGTCTTCTACGACAGGTCACCGCATTTTCTTCTAGGAAGTCCAAAGATAGAAAATGGACATGGAGTGAAAGAGCATTTTGTATTTGCCCCCACTTCTTCCTCTAGTGGTTGATTATGGAAACCCCCAACCCGACAGATGGTTGGGTGTGGGGCTCGGTGTGGAAGATACGGTTATTAACGAATGAAATGCATGTGTCCTCCGGAGAGTTCCAGGAGGCCCGCTCTCCAGCCAGACGATGCTCTGATGTGTTCTTGTCTGGGACTAAGGCGCTCCATGCACACAGGAGAGAGTAAGCTGTGTTCTCTCTGAAGGGCAAAAATAAGAACTGAATGGCTTATTAGTTTGAATGGCTAGAAAATACGTTAAGTTCCCAATGGATTGATAAAGAAGCAAAGATGCAATTTTCAAAGTAGTCATGGGTGGGATCCCTAACTGATTTGTTGGTTCTCTGTGTTTATTGACCTAGATATGCTGATAACAACCCGTAGGGCTCCATGGTTCCTCGAGTTTAACTCTTAGCTGAGATTATGCTTGTGGCTTCTTGGAGTCGGGAACGTCCTCAGAAAACTAAATGAGTTAGAGTATGAGGGATCTGAAGACGGGAGAAGGTTCCAGAATTTATACAGTAATGAAAAAATAGGATGCTTTGGGGCTGTCACTTATTTTTGGTACTTTATTCTTGCAACTAGCATCCATAACTATTGATTAATTTAGGTTACTGGGCAGCAAAAGCACCCAGACATTGTAACACTTAAAATATATACAAGATATTTTAGAGCTGTCAGTCATGACATTAATGTTTTTTAAATGTTTATTATTTTTGGGAGAGAGAGAGAGAGCAAGCAGGGGAGGGGCAGAGAGAGAGAGAGAAGGAGACACAGAATCCAAAGCAGGCTCCAGGCTCTGAGTTGTCAGCACAGAGCCCAGTGCGGGGCTTGAACTCAGATACTGCGAGATCATGACCTGAGCTGACGTTGGACACTCAACCGATTGAGCCACCCAGGAGCCCCAGTCATGACCCTGTAAACAGTTGAAGGCATGAGTTTCTCACGTTCCTGGGGGTTGTCAAGGGGAGAGAGAGGGAGAGATGCACATTAATGCCTATCTTGTTCTATAATGCAAGATCTGTTCCCTATCTCTCTTTTGCATCAATTCTACTAGAAAGAGTGAAGGCTGAGACATTTCAAGAAAAATTCTCTGGCTCGGGGTCCAGCACTGTCCAATATATCTGTCTGCAATAATGGAAATGTTCTGTCTCCTTAGTCTGAGGTCTTTTGCCAACTTTGGAAGGCATCCGCTGAAGACTGAATGGGTTCCCCTTGTCAAAGAGAGCTATTGATAGCTCTGGTAATGAAAGAGAGAGTTGGGGGGAGGGGCAGAAGGAGAGAGAGAGAGAGAGAGAGAGAGAGAGAGAGAGAGAGAGAGGGAATCTCAAGCAGGCTCCATGCTGAGCATCTGACACGGGGCTCTATCCCACAACCCTGGGATCATGACTTGAGCCAAAATCAAGAGTCTGATGATCTTCCAGGCATCCCAAATATTATTTACTTTTTAATTGCCTCACAGCCATTCCTACTGGAACATCTACTACTGTTTCTAGAGAAATAGTAATAAAAAAGCTAAAATACTAAGAGTTGCTCTTCAAAAGCTTGCATAAAATTCGGTAAAATTCCCATGGAACTTGGTATGGACAGAGATGCCATTGCCCATTTTGCATACTGTGAGTTCTGCTTAACTGCTCCTGGGGGCCTTCCTAGATTGAAAGGACCCCAGCCTCTGCCACGGCAAGGTGCTATGTTTCTGCAAGGCAATGGACAGGAGCCATGGCACAGAAGGGAAGCCAGGTTTGGCAAATTGGGCAAATTTCCACTCCTCCCCTACCCAAGGCCCAGCGTCTGTGGGGCCGTGGGGAAGTGAACTTTCCCGAGGGATTTTGATAAGAGACAATCAGAATGAGGTCTCACCCAATGCATTCTCAGCTTTACGAGGCAGGACCAGAAAGGCCAGGAGGGAAGTTCAGAGAACGTTAACTCTTCGGGTCGGCACGCCTGCGCTACAGGTGCCCACGCATGGTGTTATGGCGCACAGACTGAGTCAGGCTTCCCGGTAGATTTTATTTTATTTCATTATTGTCTTTTTAGATCTCATCAATAAAATAAAAAGGATCAAACAACCCAGAAAAGGTAACAAACAAGTAAAACATGGATCTTTTGCTACATAGACAACTGCCATTAATATGTTCATTGTAACCTATTTCACATAAAAGAGCTCATGTTATCCATTGTTGTACATGCAGCGTTTGTGCACACATTTACACTTACACACACACACAGGCTTTCTCTTATTGTTTGATTTACAAAATTAGATATTTTATGAACTCTTCTGACTCTTTCTTTTCTTAGTTCAGTATGAGGGAAGTGTCCTCACATCACTGATTTTTTTTTTTTTTGACTGTGATGTTCCAGTGTTTGCATGTTCTAAAATTTATTCAGCATCCTCCCTGATGGGCTCCCAGATGACTTTTTTCTTATCCGTTCTTTCTTTTTCCGTCTATTGTCTCAGCCAACAATGCTCAGTGGATAGCATTGTGCAAATAGCTTTAAGTACTGGTTATTTTTTTTACCTCAATGGGAGAGATTCCCAAGAGTAGGATCGCTAAGTTGAAGGTAAGTGTATTTTTGTTTTGTTTTGTTTTTTTTTTTAAATACCTATCGCCAGAATCTGTTAATGATAAGGAAAGCTACAAACACAAGGCATCGCCACCAGCAATACCTGAAAGTGCCTTTTCTCCCTGCACCCGCCACCATTGGAAGGACACCTGTTTTGTTTGGGATTTTTCTGTGAGAGGCAACCTGTAGTTATTTAAATTTCCATTTTCTTGCCTATTAATGTGGTTCGGCACCTCCTCACGTCCTTGGCCGTGGTGTCTTCTCTGAAGGGTTGTTTTCAAATCCTGTGCCCTGTCTATTGGCTTACTTGCCTTTCTGTTACTGACGGGTGAATGTTCAGCCTTCCGTTGCTGTTAGGACATTGGCTGTCCTGTGTGTGGTGACCGTGTCCCCAACCCACCCTACCTTTGTCTTCCACGTTGTTTTGCTATATTTTGCTGTTTAATGAATGTCTGTCATCGATCGTCTTTTATTTTATAGCTTCTGGGGTTTCTGTCATGTTTATAGGTATGTCCCTGGCCCGTAGGTCACAAACTACGTTTTCCTGGATATTCTACTATCTGACTTGCTTGGTTCAAAAACATTTCTTTTCTATCTTTCCAATGTGGGGATTCTTTGTTTAGTTTTTACATTAAGCATTTAAATATGTCTGAAATGAGGTAAGGGTCCAATTTTACCGTATCGGGTTTGACTCCTGTAATGAGGTCCAGTTTTGGGTTCATGTAGGTCAAGAGGAGACCTTTGCTTGCCTGGTGGCTTCTGGTGTGCTGAGCTGTGGCTGGGGACACGGGAGTCACTTGATGGCCCCGGACTGCCTCCCGACTACTGCCCTCAGGGCCACCCTGGGTCACTGTCGGACGAGGCCAAAGTCAAGGCTAACCCTTCTCCAGGCTCAGAGCTGGGGCACCACCTGTAAGGAGGCCCAAAGCCAGCAGCCTTGAACTTCTCATGTCTCACGAGGGGGCGGTTTGCAACCCCTGGTTTTGGACCCAGGCTCAGCCACAGGGGCTTTCTGGCTCAGTCCACCTGCAGGTGGCCTCTGTCACGCTCTGCCATCCCCCCACCCCCAGCGGGGCTGACCTCCTGCACTGAATCCGGAGCTGCGTGGTGAGCCTGCTCCCATGGGCCATTCTTCCCGGTGAAGTATTCTCTGCTTCCAGAGGCCTCCGACACCAACCTGCCTTGACCTTTTCTTATAATTCAAATCTCTAGACTCAGGAACTCTTCATTTGTAAACTAAGTTGTTTAGAGCGCCTGTCAGCCCGGCACCTGCTGGGTGGGGAGTAAAGACGTATTTATTGTGATGAAATGTTTATGCAGATTGAGATTATTTGACAAGTAAGAAGGCTTTCTCCCCACTTCCGTCTGGGGTCCCTTTCCATTCTTCTAATCCCTCTGTCTCTGGCAAGTGGAATGGAAGGGCAGGTGGGGGGTTGGGGGGTCTTGCCTCAGGTGCAATTTCTCCTGAAACCCAGCCTTCCTTGGTCATCATTCGGCAGATGTCCACTGGGCACTTACGACATGACATGCTGAACGCTGTTGTAGGGTGTTGACTGCGACAGGGAAGAGAGAGACCAGACACAGCCATCACAGGTACGAGGGTAACTGCCCACAGGGCAGAAGTGCTGGTGTGGGGGCTTGTCAGGAAAAGACTGTGGGGCATCCGAGGGAACGGTGTTTATGTAGAGGGTGGGGTGTGCAGGGTGTGTTGGAGGAAATCCCGGAACCAGTCTCCAGGGTGGGAGT